>NW_015149037.1:527910-546841 GCF_001465965.1 Polistes dominula | reverse complement strand
ATATATATATATATATATATATATATATATATATATGTATGTTACGGTCAATGTTGAGAATCCAGGTATTGTTTAGAATGATCAAAATGTTTTTGGTCAATTTAAAATATATTATTTAATTAATTATGTTTAAAGCAAAAAAAGTGGGTGTTAAAAAATCTCTGATGTAATTTTTATAAGATTTTTCTAATGATCCAATTTAAGTATATTTATTTTTTTCTTTGGGACACTTGTAAACTTTCGGGATGTGCATAATACTAAATGCGGAATGAGGAATGCTGAATGTAGGATGCGGCTCGTTTAAATTCGTTTTATAATTTTTTTTTATAATATTTAATTGTTAATTATCATCGTTTAATATATCAAATGGTGTTTTCTTTCTATCACCGTTTTCTAGTAAATTAATTTTATTAATTTTATTATTATTTATTTTATTAATTTAAAAAGAAAAAATCTGATTAAAAAAATAATAGTTATACAAGTACATTACATCATCGATAAAACAACTAGAATATTTTTCATTTTTAAATTCGAATTGAAAGAAAATATATAGGTTGAAATCTTAATCGTAATCCATTTAACGTATATCTTTCTTTGTTTCCCAAGTAAAATCGTTCGACAAAAGTTAAATGTTGTATTGAACGAATCGACATTTCCTTGCTCGTGACATTAAAAAGCGATCGAAGCTGCATTAACCTACTTTCTGTTCCTCTTTATATCGGGTCACCGATTTATTGCCGATCTGTTTCCTATACATACATATATAGATATATTTATATACATATTATGTACAATTTATATGTATACAAACAAACAATAGTTATATGTTTGTTCATATACACATATTTGTTTGGTTAATAAGTAATGTCAAAATTTTAGATTGAAATTTACAATACAAATTGTTATTTGGATATCAAATATTCAATATTATTATTAACCTAACCTTAATATATTTGAAATGATTTGAAATAATAGATAGTTTAAAAGGGAAAATATTTTTATCAGACAATTTTTTTTATTAATCTAACTCAATACAACGATTTTACAATGATAAAATTAGTATCGGTGTAAACGTTGATCGACCAAAACTTTGTTTTTTGAACAAAGCCAATGTTTATTGTATATATATATTTTTTTTAATATACGAAGGATAAAAACTACATGCACGATTCCTTAATTTACGTTTTTAGTTTCGGCACGATATCGATTTTCTTGACAAAGCTTCCAAACCGTAATTCCTTATTCCTTGTAATAACCAAACAAAATTGTAAGGGCAAAATTGAACTTCTTCTGTCCGTTCCAAAGCTCATTATTTGTCTCTCACGCGATAAGAAAGAGTGTAGATTGCTTACAATTTAAGCAAAGATCTAAAACGTTTCAAATTTCACATTCACATTTATTTGTCATAATAAATCATAATAGATCTTAGTTCACTTTCCTTGTCATATCTAATTGGACCGATTATTGTAAAACGGTGTGTAAATTTCTAGTTTCATTTGATATACGTTTAAAAATAAACAAAGAAATTAATTCAATAAAATTACAATACATTAATAAAATATTAATTTGACAAATTAATTTTTACTTGAACTTATATATATATATATATATATTATTTGGTAGGGAGCGTCTTAGTGTGAAAAGTAGAAACGGATGTTCCAATGATATTTCCGCTAAAGGTTTCCAATTGCATTTATGGCTCTTTCTATCCTCGTTCCTTTCGCACGATATATTCCTCCCTTCCACCATCTCATCCAACTTTGTCTATCTTTCTCATTCTCCCCTTGATTCTCTCCATCTCTGTGATCTCCTTTCGTTCGTTCTCCTCTCCTCTCCTCTCCCGGGTGGCTTGCGCACACTTGCACACAAATGCCATTTCGTTTCTGCACAAATCGTTTCTTTGCATTCTCGTTGCCCGGTAGACTCCTCCTTCTTGCTTGTGTATTATACATACTCATACGTGTGTGTGTGTGTGTGTGTGTATCAGAGTATATACAGAAGAATATATATATATATATATATATATATATATATATATATTATATATATAAATGTATATATGTGTGTGTGTGGGTGGACAGGCAAGCTATGTAAATATGGTTATACCACGTTGCATGTTGATAATGAACGAGCTTGTGTTCGTGCAAAAGTATAGTGGGCTGTGGCTTGTGGTAAGGGCCCAGGAGATAGAACGAGAGGTTGAAATACAATGGGGGAGAGACTGGGCTAGGAAACCGGAGAGACGAAGAAAGATAGATGGAGATAGAGTGAGATATATAGTCAAAGAGAAAGAGAGAGTGAGTGAGAGAGACATAGGAAAGGGGGCATTTGCTTTTGTCGTGCTCGGTCGTTGCATGCGTCCGACAACCATATTCTCGCCAATTGCAACTCTGACACTGACAGTCGAATGACAATAAGTCAATGAGGACATTCGCATCGCACTCACGTTCGCATAGATTAGCTCCGTTCGTTCGTTTTATTCGCGTAAAACGTTTCCTTCGTTTTAGCCAACTTTTATTTTTTATTTTTTTATAAACTTCGTCGTTGTCTTAGAATTTTTTTCTTAAATATAAAATTTATTTTGTTATATTTAACATCGCATAAAAATATTTTATTTATTTTCTTACATTAATATTACAATTTGTTAATTGTCATATTTTTATCTCTTATCTATGATTACGTCAATAAATTATTTCACTTTGTTTCTTAATAGAACAATACATACGTAAGTAGAGAAATATCTAATAGTAGTACGTTAACAAAACAAAATGAAAAATTGTAATATAATTCTATTCTTTAGACAAACTCTGACATACAAGTTGTATGTGCTCGAATACAAATTGTCGAATGAGATAGTGCATGCATCATGCACTTTGAAAGCTATCATTAAGTTCAATGTTAGATCATGGTTACTCCGTATCCTTGTAATTTTCATCCCCCTTCCCTCACGTTTTTATAATCTAATACTTTGCTCAACCCTTTCTCCGTTGTTTCTTTTTCTTTTTTCTTTTTTTCTTTTTTTACTTTCCTCTATTCCTCGTTTCTTTTGTTTCTTTCGTTTCTTTCTACTCTTCTCATCTTTTCAACTAAACGAGGACGATCCAAAGCAACACGAAATCCTTCCAAGCGTATATGCGTGTATGTATGTATATGTATGTGTGTGTATGAGTGTGTATATATAAAGAGGAAGAAGGGTGGCGTCCCTTCTTTTACCGCACGTACTTCAGAAACTAGTTTTATACGATAACTCAGACTTGCAACACCTATCGACCGCGCTAATCCGCCTACAAACTTTTTCAACCCCTCGTTTACTTACCTCCGCAACCTGTTCCAACATGTCTGCCGCCATGAACTTGCCTCCCTGTCTTATTTTGCTTTTCAACGACTTCCAGATCTCATTCCTTAACTATCTCGTCATTTTATCTTTCTTTTTTTTCCATTACCATTTTCTTTTTTCTTTACTCGCGTTAAAAATGATATTACGAAGATTTCTATTTTAATTATGTTATTTTTGTTAAAATTATTTTAATGTTTTAACACAGATTTATCTTTTAATAATTTCTATTATTAATTAGACAAATATTTTATTTTGTTATTTAGTTATTTTTCAGTTTATTATTTCTTTTGAGTAATTTAATATTAAAGGAATTTTGTATATATCAAAACAATTATAATATTCATTATTATTTGTAATAAATATTTGATTACTTTTGAATTGACGATGATGAAAATGTATTTTGCTTAAAATATAATTTATTTTATTGTTTTTAAATACAAAAATATATATTGGCAATTAAGTGAATTTTTTGTCTTCTATTATTTTGACAAATCTTTTTCTCTCTCCTTTTTTTTTTTTAATTTTTTTTCTTTATTACAATTAAAGATTAAAAATGATGATATTAATCTGTATTCAATCCCCCATCTATCTCTGCTTATATTCGATACGGTGATCTCTCTATTACGATTAATAGTATGCATTCGAAATTATCGATTTTGTAATTAACAGAACAAAAAGCCAAATAATGTTTCCGGGAAAAGGCCATTATTGAGCGGAATACGTCGTGTTAGATCGGTTAACAATGCGGCGATATGAATAAAACTTAGCGACAGGTATCGCGAAAATGAAGGTTTCGATTACCAACACGCAAGCATAACGTGACCATTCGACAAGTTTTCTTATACGAATAATACCTGCAACACACCCGAACTTGTTATGCGTCAAATTTTGCCAATTATTTATTTCGAAGAGAAATATAATTTGACAATTCGTACAATTTTTACGTACGTTTTTCAAATTTTCCACGTTTCATATACGTAATTTGTTATTTTTTAAATATTTATATTTTATTATCGGTATTAATTATTTCTAAAAGAAAACTTAAAATTTGTTAAACGTAAGTCTTTTATAAAATCAGATTTAAACGGATAATAAACGAGAATGAAAGAGCACAAGAAGAAGAAGAAGGAGAAGTTTTCAGAAAGTTCCTAAAACCGAAGTGTATATAATCTGTGGGTAGGTACTCGAGAATGGGAAATGAGTTATATTTGGGGGAAGGAAAGTAGACGTTTCCTAAATGAAAGTGAACCTTTTCCTAAATCGAGGTTTAATAGCACAAAAGGTTACTAACAATATAAAGTAAACAACTATTTAAATGAATTTAATATACTTAGAAAATTTACAATCAAACATATGTGTTTTTTTTAAAGGATGTTTTCTATCTTTCTCATTTAATAGAAAATTAACAAAAATTGTTATCTTGTTTAAAAAAGAAAATCATATGAAATTTTTCATTAATTTTCGCTCGCGTTTCAATTGATAATTTACACAGGTGTGCGTAAGAAATAGTTGAAAAATATTCTACGATATTCGTTAAACGTAAAAGTTATAAAAAAAAAAACAATTTTGTTTGATAACTTCTCTTCACGTTTTCGGGATTTTGCCAAACAAATCGCGTGTCGTTAAAAAGGTGTTATGGTAGTTTATTTGCGTTCCGAGAATCCTGCAAAATATACATACGGAAAATGATTTGATTTCGGTAATATATTGAAGCACGTCTCGAAATAGAAATGGAAAAAAAAAAGAAACGAAAATACGAGGAATAAGGATGAAGTGGGGGAAGGGGTAGATTATTGGCACTTGAAAATAGAGAAGAAAGAAACTGTGCTAGCCAAGAAGAGACACGTGCTACCATTATATTCGTGTTGGTAGACTATTTATTAACAACAAATTTAGAAAATGTATTTATTTCATTTTCTTCTTCCTTTTACAAAATAATACACACACCCACACCCACAGATAGATTTAACAATAAGGTAAGAGTATATAATCGAAGGTTATATTACGATAAGATGCAAGTCGATTTCCGTTTCGATTGTCCTGCATTCATTCTATGTCCTATACGTTCAAACATAACAGTTCAAAAGTTACCTAAATTCCAACAACTAGGAGGAGTAAGAGAAGTTTAGCAAAGTAGGAAGGAACGAAGCTATTGGAATTTCGAAAAGGTCAAAAAGAGAGAGACAGAGGCATCAAGAAAGAGAAAGAGAGAGAAAGTGGGGGAAGGTGCAGGTAGAAACAAGCTGATTTAGAACATCCCCTTGCGCAAGCATTTAACCGAATGAGGAATTCATCTCCTCGCGCCCTCTCGACGAATACAAGCACGGAGAGAAAGAGGAGATAAATAGGTGGATAGATAAAGACAGAGAAAGAGAAAGTGAGAGAGAGACAGAGAGAGGGAGAAAGAGCAACGTGTAATATGATGAGACACGCACGTCCGCACACACTTTCTCACTTTACTCACACGTTCAACAGTGGTTACACCCACGTCGAGGTCTCTCCTTACACGTTACCGCTTGACTTGCGTTGTCCGGCTCCAGCTCTTTGACTCATCTCCTCCTCCTCCACCTCCTTTGCCACCCTCTATCCTTCATCCATCCCTCTCTCTCACTCTCACTCTTTCTGTTTCTATCTCTGTCTTCCCTCTTTCTCTGAATCTCACACAACACGATACCCAGTAACATTCGGCACACGGTTCGACCATCCTCTCTTTGTCTGTCTATCTCTCTCTCTTTCTCTCTCTTTCTCTCTCTTTCTCTCTCTTTCTCTTCCAGTTTCCAGTGAGAGGAAGAGAGGAAGAGCTTGTCATTCGTTATTACAATGGTTGAAGAGAGACAAACTTACTATTGTGTATGTATACATTTGAGAGATGGTGAAGCATCCACGTAACTATGTTTGTATGCGTGCATGTTATGCGGGGAAGCGTCCACGTAGTTCACTGTATATTCGTGTATATGTATGTGTGTGTAAAGAGAGAGAGAGAGAGAAAGAGAAAAGCTGGAACGTGGTAGACAAAGAGAAGAAAAGGGAGGAAGCGTTGGGGTAAGTGTAAGTGAAAGAACGATGCTGTGTAAAAGAGAGAGAGAGAGAGAGAGAGAATGGGATGAGAGATGGAAAAAGGGTGATAGAATGAGTGAGTGAGAGAGATAGAGTGAGAGGGGAAATGAGGAGAGGTGGAAGATTAAGAAACACGCGAGCGCGAGGGAGACGCGACAACGCGGTGAATTCATCCACCCGGTGGGTGGAAAGGAGACGGAAGCTGGGTGGATACTAGTGTCGAGTGCGCGAGATGGGACGAACCAAAGAGAGAAAGAGAGAAAGAGAGAAAGAGAGAGAGAAAGGGAGGGTGAGAGAGCAGAGGTGTCGATAAAGATTTTCTAACGTTCGTATTATATTCCACGCTACACATGACGTGTGTGCTTTTGAGGAAAGACTAAGGGATTTGTTAATATGCTTCTCATAACCCATATGACTTTCCATCTCTTTCTCTTATGACGAACACTATACTTACTTTCTTACGAAAGAAAATATAAGGGATGAAAATTCTCTAATCAAAGATTAATTTTATTAAAATTGTTTACATATACAAGTAATCAAATATAATGTTTATTCGTAAGAAAATAAGAAAGTTATCTTGGGGAGAGGGTTGTAACAATATTATTCGAGTTAAAAGTTAATCGAATTTGTGGCTAATTGTCCAACGTAAAGGCATTTAACATATATACGTAAATCTATCTATGTATCTATGTATATAGGGTGTACACGCATATAAAGCGTCGTCCAGCAAATAGCGTTACGAAATCGTAGGTAAAAGAGAGAAAGACCAACGACGACGACGACGACGACGACGACGACGACGGTGAGTCGCCCCCATCGGTCGACGCCCTTGACTCAAGGCGAAGCGAGAATCGAGTAAGAAGAGAGGAGTGCTGTGAGGTGCGGGGGTGAGTTGTGAGTTGAGGGAGAAGGGGGATGGTTGGTTGGTTGGTTGGTTGGGTGAGAGGAAGGAAGGGTGAAGGGTAAGGGGTAGGACGTTCGGTTAGTCGGTGGATGGTTGCATTGGTGGTGGTAGTGTAAAGGGAGTTGGGGAGGTGGAGGAGGAGGAGGAGAAGAAGCAAGCACGCGAGAGAGCCATCGTTGTCGTTTCTCTTTCTCTCTTTCTCTCTCTCCCTTTCCCTTTGACATTTTCTTTCTCTTTCTCTTTCTCTTTCTCTTTCTCTTTCTCTTTCTCCTAGTGTGTATATATATGTATATATATGTATATATATATAGACGAGGAGAAGAGCGACCGTGAGCTCTCATTGGTGGTTCATCTCGGCCGTGTATCTCTGCGCGTGTTAGTGCGCGCCACCAAGCGGCGGCTACCGCGACGACGAACGGCGTTCACACGTTTCCCGTCATCCACTTGGCTACCCGGCTCGTAGTCAAGCGTCGGACGCCGTAGAGTACACATTGTTCTATTTAATACGTGTCAGTCTATATCTATATAATTCGTTCGATCGTCGTGTGCGCGCGCGTGTTGTAATAGTGTGTTGTTATTTCTTCCGTATATAAGTTTTTTATTATTATTACATGCGCGAATGCACCAATTGCATACACATAACACATAATACAACTTTGTTGTTTATCTATTCTCTCTCTCTCTCTCTCTTTCTCTTTCTTTCTTTCTTTTTCTCTGTCGCGCTCTTTTAATTATTATTATTTGCGCGTTCGATAACATCGTGTGCTATATATATATATATATATTTATTATATATTATTATTGTGGTGCGCGCGCGAAATAAATAAGAAGAGAAAAGGAATAGAGGAGTATTATCATTTGGAAAGGTAGTGCTACCTACTCTTCGGATCGACAAGTGTGTTCCTACTTGATTGTTTCCTTGTGTGTGCATATGTGTGAATGTGTGTATGCATGGTAAGGGGGTATGAGAGAGAGAGAAAGAGAATAAGAGATGGTATTCTTGGTGAGTGTGTGTGTGTGTTCTTACTTTTATTTTACTTTTTTTTTGTACCGCAGTGCCAAGGTGAATATAACGAAATTAATTCGAATATAATTAATCGTTGGATGAGATTGAATAATTCTTGAAGAAACGTACAAGGAAGAATTTTAATTCTAATGGGTAATGTCTTATTTTATTATTTTTCTATATTTTTGATTTGACTTTAATTCAAAAGTCATCATCATCATCATCATCATCATCATCATCTTCTTCTTCTTCGTGTATTCATCGTTGATTTACATCGATCGTTACTCAACCATTTACCTTCGAACCGGTTTTTTTCTACCTTTTTTTTCTGTTATTTTTTAATTTATGTTAGCTAAGCTAATTAGCATTTTTTGTCGTTTAAAAGAAGATTAACAATCGAATCGTAGAAAAGAAAGATCGAGATATAAAAAAGATCGATCGAGAATGGCGGCGCATCGAATATGATTATGGTCACGCGCGACAATGAGAAATGCATATACACTGCTAGTTGGAGACATGTAATTTCCCTCCTGTTATTCCTTGCAATTCTACACTTCTGTATCTATATTTCTATATGTATATATATATATACATTATATGTGTATATATCGCCTCTGTTAATTACAAATATCGTAGATCCTATCGCATACGTATTAACGTCGAGTTTAATCTTGATGACTCGCTTTGTCATTTAACCTCGCAAATTCGTCGCAAATACTAAATGTAATCGTTCGGATAACTGCATACATATTATTTACCTATTTATTATACACATATACATATATTTATGTATTTTACAGATAGTTTGTTTATCTACCTTGTATTAACAATACCAATCATTGATATACCAACCATGTACGTGTATACATAACACATATTCTACATACATTGCATACATTTATACGTGTATACTTGTTTAAATGATATTCAATTGAGGAAAGATTAACAAATATTGTAAAATCTACAGAAAAAGAATGAAATTATAAGTTTCATCAGTCCGTTTGTTTTGTTCGTTATTTAGTTCGTAGGTTCGTTCATTCGTTCATTTCTTCGTCCCCTCCTTTCGTGAGCTCCAATTTCAATCGTCTTTAACGTTTCGTCCAAGTCCCCGAGCGTGGGTTCCACTTAACATCGATGGTTTCTTAATTCGTTTAGTTCAGTAGGTTAGCTAGTCGGGTTCTTCTCAATCGTTCGCAACAAGTGTATTTATATCGTGAAAATGTATTTCCTTTGGTTAAACGTTGTAAATTAACTTTTAACATTTTTTATAAATTTTATTTTACGTTAGATTATTTTATTTCACATAAAATTATTATTTATTATATCATAATATTATTTATTAGCAATATATCACGAATTTACGTTATTTTATTTTACCTCATTTTGTTTTGGTTATTTTCTTTTCTTTTTATTTTTCATTTTTTATTTTTATTTATTTATTTATTTTCGTTACAACTAACCAACCATTACATTGTAGTCCGTAATCGCGGTAAAAAAAAAAAATGAAAGGTAAAAAAAAAAGTATTCGATTATCTCGTGCGTGCAAAACGATAATGCACGTGCATTACCAAGTTATCGTTAATGCGTAAGTAAGTAAGTATATATGTATGTATGTATAGATAGATAGATAGATAGATACATACATATGTGCCAAATATTTTCACTCGGTTTAAATATCCCAACCGTTGTTAGAGTATCGTAACTCGTGCAACTTTCCAAGTAACAAAGTTACTTAGCAATTTTATTTTATCCTCCCGCCTTTCTCGTTAGTTTGCTACGCTACTCTACCTCATTCTCTCTCTCTCTCTCTCTCTCTCTCTCTCTATTTTTCTCTTCATTTTATTTCTATCCCCTTTTTTTCTTTTTTCTATTGTTTAATATTTAAGAACCTCCCCCCAAAAGAAGAAAAGGAGTTATAACTTTTACTTTATCCCTCAATGAATTATTTCGTCTATTTAAAACCCCCCAAAAAAATAGTAAAGTGTGAGTTTAATTATTTTCTTTTTGTTTTAATATTTTTATTTCGAATAATAATTTTATGTATCATTTGTAAAAGGGTTATATATGTACTTTATATGATAGTAAATAATTAAATGAAGAAATAAAATGAACGAGGTGATAAATAATTGAATAAAGATGAGGACAGTTATTTTTGAAAAAAAAAAAAAAATAGAAAAAATAAAATAAAATTATTAGTTAATGAATCGTTATATTTAGTTACACTCTAACAACAATTTTGTCCGGAAAAGGGATAATGTAACGAGCTGGCAAAGCTGCTTGGAATCTTTCCTTCTCGTCGGTTTATTAAGTAGTGCCGCCTGCCAGCACGTACAACCAGGACCAACAGCTGCGAGAGTAGTAGATTACTGGAAAGTGGTATGAAGGCGGTGTGTTAGTGTAAAAGAGAGAAACATACAACGAAGATAGATAGATAGATAGATAGACAGATAGATAGATAGATAGATAAAACGCGCACGCCTTAAAGTAAGAGACTAAAAGCCTGAGAGAGAGAGAGAGAGAGAGAGAGAGAAGGAGAGGGAAAATATTGAGAGGGGACAACTAACGATGATCGTGAATTGGCATTCTAGTCTCGTTAAATCATCCTAGACTATACTAAACTTTTTGCTAACTATTTTTTCTTTCTTTTTTTTTTTTTTGGTTAATTCATTTAATTTTATTTGTATTTTTTTTTATTTTACTCATCATATTTTATTTTGTTGTTGTTTTTGTTTTTTTTTTTTTTAGTAGATAAATTTATGGTTTTGATAAATGGTTTTAATTTTACGACGATTATATTAATTTCTTATATTATAATTATTTGTTATTTATGTAATTATACGTTTAATGTATTTCAATGGATTAATTTATAATTATTATTTTTATTTTATTTTGGTAGCAGATTTAAATTATTATTTATTTGTATTTTTCTATTATTTTACTTATCATATCTTTTCTTTTTTTTTTTTTTTTACATAAATTTATGGCTTAGTTAATTTTAATTTTAACTTAATAATTTTAATTGAAATTATTTTCATTATGTTAAATATAATTATTTGTTATTTATTTAATTATATTGGTCTAATATTTTATTCAATTAAGTTATAATTATTATTTTGATTTTATTTTGATAGTAGATTTAAATGTAATGTGCGCACACGCAAGAAATTTAAGACACACGTTATTTATATTTTTCTATTATTATTTTACTTATAATTATATTTTATTTTTTTTTTTTTTAGTTAAATTTATGATTCTTAGATAAATTTAATATTAACTTAATAATTTTAATCTAATGACAATTATATTAAATATAATTATTACTTATTTATTTAATTATAGGTCTAATATTTGATTGAATTTATATATAATTATTATTTTAATTCTATTTTGATTTAAATTGAAGGTGCGCACGCGTAAGAAGTTTAAAATACACGTTCGAAAGTGTAAAAAAAATATTTATAATAGCTCGTTGCATATTCTCACGACAAAATCCCTTTTGTATTGCAAAACCAATCGAGCTTATCGGTTCGTAAACCACGTTCCTTCTTTTTTCTTTATATCCATCTATCTATCTATAAATTTATCCAACTCTTTATCTAGTTTTCTTTTTGCTTCTCATTCCTTCCCTTCCCTTTCCTTTCGTTCCCTTCTCTTCTCTTCTCTTCTCTTTCCTCTTCGTAAACTTCGAAACGGTCATGACAGTACGGTGCCTTGTTTTTGCACGCGAGGTCACCAAAGAATGGTTCTTATAAGTCGACTCTTTTTCTACCTCGATCCTTATCGTTTATCTCGTATACCTCCTCCTCCTCTTCCTCCTCCCCTCTTTTCTCCTCTTCCGCCTCTTTTCCGCCTTTATAAACGACCCTATTGTTCCTCGATTATCGGGAACGCGTAATACGATTATTAACGCTTTTATACGATGGAAGATCGATAGATCGAACAAGGCATCGATCTTTCTTTCCCCCTTTTACTTTTATTATTATTATTATTATTATTATTTTCTATTTTTTTTTTATTTCACGTAATCAATTCTCGATAATTATAGTCTATGTTAAATGTAAATTATTTATTGGAAAGAAAAAAAAATATCTAATGAAACATTGTTATTTTATCTAAAAATTTATTTTTCAATCGATAGAATATCAATTTACTTTTTATTTCTTTTCTTTTTTTTTTAATTTTATTTTATTTTATTTTATTTTTCGTAATGTTTTACGTAATCAATTTTCGATAATTGTAGTCTATGTTAGATGTAAATTATTTATTGGAAAGAAAAAAAAAAGTAATGAAACAATAATTTATTTTTTAATTGATAGAATATTAAGGATTTTTTAATTGACACATCACATTTGCATTGTATATAAAATAAAATCTTTAATCCTTTAATCATAATAATAATAATAATAATTAATATTATATTTATATAATATTATTTTAATTATACTTAATATTAAATTAAAATTAAATTATAATAATAGTAATAATTAAATTGTAATTATATATTAAAATATAATAATAATAATTATTATTATTATTTTTTTTTTTGGTAATTTGAAATATAAAGATAACATATTAATATAGTTACGATTTTTATGTCAGTATTTTATTTCATTAGATCTATTCGTGAAACTTTTAAAAATATGTAGGAAATTATTGTTTATAAAAAAATTATTTAATAAACTACAATTTTACAACATTTTATATTCAAATTGATGGCGTAAGAATACTTTTTACACCCACTGTACGTTTGATCGTATGAAATATAAATTTAGTTTTTGTTTAACGTAGATTATTTAATATTTCGAATTATTTTTATATTCACAAACATCCCCTTCTCTCTCCCTCTCTCTCTCGTACACATACTCTTTGCGTGTTATAATTTAAGCGTTAATTGAAAAGTAAACATTTGTAGCTTTGAAATTACAATCTCGTGGGTGAATTGCAACCAGGGTTTATAGATACTTTTAAACGGAAATAAATTGTTTTTATTTTTGTTCTATTTTTTTAGTAAATGCTTACCGTTCATCAAAAGATTAAAAAATAAAAAATACAGAAAGAGATATATATATATAGAGAGAGAGAGAGAGAGAGAGAGAGAAAATAGAGAGAATAAAAATTGGAATAATAACGTTTAAATATTCATTGGTGTAGAAGGGCAAGGGGTTAGAAAAAAAATTGCTAGGATTATTTCAAAACGTATCATCGTTTCCATTCACGTTAGTTACACGTCTAGAAATATTATTACGAAAAGTGATATTACGATAATAAACGTTGAATTAGAAGATTTATCAGTCATATCTAATAAATGTTAGAAAAAAAAGAACAACTAAAAAATAACGTGCTAGAGTAATATTTATTGAATTTTTATTTTTTTTATTTTTAAATGACGAAAATCTTTAGAATTATTTTGATGGATCCAAATATTTCAGATTAATATTATTTATTTTTTTCTTTTTATTCAAAATTAAGACATTAATTAAATTATTACACTTATGTATTTAGTATTTCAGTATATAAATTTATTAAATTTTATTTTTTACTTTTTTTTTTTTTATCTGTTTATTATTTATTTTTAAATGACAAAAATCCTTAGAGTTTTTTCATCGATCCAAATATTTCACATTAATATTATTTATTTTTTTCTTTTTAAATAAAAACATTAATTAAATAATTACACTTATATATATTCAGTATTTCAATATATAAATTTATTTAATTTTATTTTTTATTTTTTATTTTTAAATGACAACAATTCCTTAGAGTTTTTTCATCGATCCAAATATTTCATATTAATATTATTTATTTTTTTTTTTTTTAAATTAAAACATTAATTAAATGATTACACTTATATTCAGTATTTCAATATATAATTGCATTGAAAACGTGTAATTAAATAAACATATATATATATAATTTAGTATAATTAAATAGATAAATAGACAAATAGACAAATAATATAGGAAGGCAGATAAATGGATGAATCATATAAGCAAGTATACACATACACACCCACCCACATATATATTTATACACATGTATATTTGTAATATGTAATATATATGCACGCGATGAATGATTTATTGTTTATTCGGCAGGTGTATATTCCACACGTACCTATACCTACCTACCCCATATCCCTCACGATCGAAGATAGTACTCATAAAAAAAAAAATAAAAATAAAAATAAAAAAACAAATAAAAAAAAAACAATTTCTAAACGAATAGGCGTGTGAATATACCTAACTATCAATTGTTATTAATTAAATAACATTTTATTCCTTAATAGCCATACACACATTTATGGTGTGGAGAATCCTTAAAAAAAAAAAAAAAAACCCATAGGCTCGTACTTCGTTCTCGTGAACGCGCATACCCCCTGTTCATACCAACCCCCTTTTCCCCTTCCCCGGATGCATACTCGTCGCGATAACGATCAAAAAGAAAAATAATAAAGAAAGAAAGGAAAGAAGAGGAGGTTGGGTATTCTGAGTGGGGGTTGATGGGTTTGAGGGAGAAGTTAGGGAGAAGTTGGGGTGGTTGGGATGGTTGAAAGGGGAAGAGGGAAGTTAGGATTGAAGAAATCACGAGGATCGCGTGGTTAAGGATCTCAACAACGATTATACGAGATTCGCGATAACTTTCTTCGTGACTTGTTCGTCCCCCCATTAGTATTGTAACAGTACACAGTGCATCATGGTGTGTTTGTTTGTGTCTGCCTGCTTGTTGTCCCTGATGGTGAGTTGGCCCTTCGCCATCATCGATCGATCGATTCCCGATCGATTTCTTTCTTGATCGGTATGAGGAAGAATACCATTCTTTATTCCTTTTATGGGACCTATCTGTCTGTCTGTCTAACTCTGATTGGTTGAATGATTTAAGAGTTTGTATAATATTTATGTATTCATTTATATATGTTTTTATTATTTTATTTAATTAATGAACATATTTATTGCAAGATCAAGGTTTTTTTTTCTACGTGTGCGTACGGGTTGTTATTTCATTTTTATTTTATTTTATTTAATTAATGAACATATTTATTGCAATCAAGGTTGTTTTTCTATTTTTTATATACAGATAAAATAGGTAATCAGTTATATACTTAACAAGTTTTTAATTAAAGTTAATTATATTTTTAAAAATATTTTTTGTTCAATAGATTTTTAATATTTTTATTTCTAAATGATTTGATAATAGTATTCTTTTTTTTTTTATTTTAAATCAGATTTTTTAGAAAGATGTAATAGTTATTTTAATATGTAATTTTTTAGGGAAAAATAAAATAATAAGTAATTGAATTTGTATATAGGTGTTAATTATATACTATAGAAAATTTAGTATATTTAAAAAGTTTTTATTAATGTTTATTACATTTTTAATAATATATTTTTGTTTCAATTGATTTGTAATATTTTTATTTCTATGTAATTTGATAATAGTATTTCTTTGTTTTTTCAAATTTTATTGGAATTTTTTAGAAAGATTTTATTGAAAAGATGTAATAATTATTTTAATAAGTAGTTTTTTAAGGAAAAATAAAATACATATTAGAGTATTGAATATGTATATAAGTTACGATAGACGTCATTTAAATTCAAAGTATTTTTTATTTTTTTTTTTTATTTTTTTTTTAAAATATACTTTGATATACGATGTGATATAATAGATTATTATTCCATTCTATTTTTGAAATTCAATTTGAAGTTTGTATAAAAATTAATAATATAATATATATATATATATATAAATTAAAAGAATGTAATTAAGTATGCAACCGTGGTGTATAGGATACGAGTTGAATTGCACGTACGACGACGTTTACGGAGAATGAAATTAACATTTTAATATATTCTTTTTTTATTTTTATTTTTTTATTTTTATTAGGTATCAAGAATGACGTATAATTTTATGTATTTCTTATATGTTAATATCTCCTAATCGCATAATTATATTTCTGTTTTGTACTTTAGCTTGTTTTACGTAAGTTAATCTTAAGTATTCATTCGAGTTTTAATATTCGTTTAACAAATTAGGTCCCACTTACAAGATTAAAGATCAAAGATATTTTATTCATTAATTCGTTTTTCTTTATATCTATCTATATATATAAAAGGTAGATAGAAAATATATATAAAGACACGTATCGATTTTATCTTGACGGTCATCGCTAGTTATACACGTTAAATGTTAGATAACAATTCTTCTCTCTTGGTTATTACTGATAAAGATTAATATTGTTATTATTATTATTTATCTATTTTATTTCAACGAGAAAAAAACAGACGAGTTTTTTGCTTATTTTCTTTTTTTTTTTTTTTATCTATTAACATGTTCCTCCTTATTTTACACTGTGAATTTTTATTTTTATTTCATTTGATTATTTTCAATGGTAAAATTAAATGTATAATATTAAGTCACGTTATTTTTTTATTGAATAATTTGTAGAAAAAAACATTATTATTTATTTATTTTATTTTAATGAGAAAGAAACGGACGAGTTTTTTTGTATATTTTTTTTTTTTTTTTTTTACACTGTGAATTTTTATTTTTATTTCATTTGATTGTTTTCGATTGTAAAATTAAAAGTATAATATTGAGTTACATGTGATCTATTATTAAATAATTCGCAGAAAAAATAGAAATTCATTTCTATGTCGTTTTATACATTTTAAACTATGTATACTCTTTTATTTTTTTTTATTTTTTTTTTTTAATAATCATGTTTTTAATTAATTTTTTTTTAAATGATTACAAGACATATCTTACCACAGAAGTAAAAAACAAATGCAATCGTAAATCATATGGTGGTTTTAATAAAAAAATTTTTATTATAATCGTGACATTGAGGAACGTGCTAATTTACATACATATACATGTATTACAGTGAATTACAGGAATATTTATTTTTTTTTTTTTAAAACACTTGTAATCATTTTAAACTATATAAATATATATATACTCTTTTCTTTTTCTCATAATTATTTTTTTTTTTTAAATGATTGTAAGACATACTTATCACAGAAGTAAAAAAAAAAATGCAATCGTAATCCATATGGTGATTTTATTAAAAATTTTTTTTCATAATCGTGACATTAAGGAACGTGTTAATTTACATACAAACACATATATTACAATGAATTACAGGTGTATTTATTTTTTTTTTTTTAGAACATTCATAATAAATCGATGTTAGAGTTAAACAAGGTTCGAGTTTACACGTGAAACATTTTCATCCTCACTCCTCATCCCCTTCCAATCACCCTATCGTAATATATTATTTTAGAATTTACTTTATTCTCTTTTGACTACGTTTTGTTTTTTAGTTCTTTCTTTTTTATTTTTTATTATTTTTTTTTTTTTTTTAAATATAGGTAGGAGGTAGTACTAGCCGCTATTACTACTTGTCGTTCGGCGTTCCACCGAAATGCGTTATGAGAGACCGTAGAATGGAATGTTAACGGAGTTACATGACCCCATTTTCGAGTTACATGAAACATCGCTCCCGGTTACAAAGAGCTTGTAATGACGCGTCATGTATATGTAATGGCGCTACGTTAAAAGCGCGAGAACGGATAACAATAATAGCTGCTGCTATGGGGGTATGGGTACGAGTGTATGGGTACGAGTGTATGGGTATGGGTATGGGTATGGGGTTTGGGGTTTGGGTGAAAGTTCATTCTCTTACTCTTTCTCTTCTTTCTTTCTTTCTTCTTCTTCCCTCCCCTTCCATCCCCAATTCCCTCTCTTTGTCTCTTTTACTCTCGAGTTTATTGCAAACTTTTTATTTCATAGTTTTTGTTTTTGTTTTTATTGTCTTATTTCTTTTTTCTCATTGTAAATTTGACTATGATTTTACCCTCAAATTGTTTGATTTTGTTTAACACGTTGTGTGCCACGTCAGTCATACGTGACTGACACTGAACTTACAGTTCAGGCCATGTCAGGCACATGTGTCTGACGTTCAACTTGTAGTTTAGGCCGTGTCAGGCACCTGTGCCTGACGTTCAACCTTTCGTTTTGCCACGCGTGGCCTGACGAAGATTTCTGTAAGAATTCGCGTGGCACTCAACGTGTTAAGAGAAAGAAAAAGAATATTCATTTTAGGATTTCAATATTTTAATTGATTTATTTTTTTTATTGGATTATATTGTTTACTTCTATTATAAAAAAGAAAATGGTTTGAATGGTTGGAATCGTTTTGTATCAATCGTGTTTTATGAATTTTACGAACGTGACTATAAGTTTTTTTGTTTTGTTTTTAAATGTTTGAACGTTACGAATATAATTGTTGTTTATGCACACCTTGGCAATGCGATAATATAATTGGTAGATATAATAAGCTGAGAAAAAGAAAATATAATATATATTTTGTTGTTGTTTTAATTTCAAAGATATTTAACAGTTAAATAAAAGTGACCACAAGAAAACTTGGGATTACGATGAATGAAATATTTAGAGAAAGAAAGTGAGAGAGTGTTGGAGAGAAAATTTTAATTGCGACTACAACAAAAACACTGTGATTTATTTTTTATTAAGTATAAAGAAGAAGAAGAAGAAAAAGAAGAAGAAGACAGTGCAACGTGAGTTTAAAAGTTTCGTGAAAGACTAAAACCAAAAAAAAAAAAAAATA
>NW_015149037.1:493154-525253 GCF_001465965.1 Polistes dominula | reverse complement strand
TATATATATATATATATATATATATATATATATATATATATATATAATTAATATTAATAATAAAATATAGTTAATATTATAATATTATAATATAATATTATTCTTCCTTTTTTTTTTAATTTTTTTTTTCGATAATTTGATAATATTATGACTTTATATTAATATTTAATTTATTTATAGGATTTATATAACATATTAATATATTAATATTATTATACAATATATTTATATAAAATATTAATAAGTTATAGAAGAAATTAATATACTCTAGTATATTTATATTATTATTATAAGCAAATAATATATATATATATATATATATATAAATTTATTATTATTATTTAATATAAAAACTATTATTATTTTATTAATAAATACTTATTACTACTACTATTATTAATTTAAATAAAATAACAATTCTATTAATTGTTATTAATAAAATATATAATCTAGAAAATAGATGGGAACACAGTAGGAATCTCGTTAATTTATGATCATCGTAAAAATGAAAATAGAAAAAATATTATTTGAACTAATAACAATTTATTGATAAAAAAAAATTGTTTCATAAAAGAAAATTCTTCCTATTTTCATTTTTCATTTTTCATTTTTCATTTTTCATTTTTCAATATTAAATAAAAGAATACTTGTGTCTACTATCATAAACCAAATAGAACAAAAAAGGTGTGTTTTTGAAATTTTAGTTTTGTTTCTTGTTGTTGATATTTTTAAAGAATTAAAAAACAAACAAATAAATATAGGGGATTTGTGAAATTAATCTCTCGAATGATAAATTGTTCGAGGCGAATTTTGCTTGGGTCGGATTCGTTCTTCTTCTTCTTCTTATTTTTATTCTTCTTCTTCTTCTTCTTCTACTTCTACTTTTTATTTTTCTTTGCTTGGCAAGCCAACAAATGATAGGTTTCTCTCCACCATCATATTCTCTCTTCTCTTCTCTTTCTCTTTCTCTTTCTCTTTCTCTTTTTTTTTTTTTTTAATTTCTTTCTTTCTCACAAACGCTTAACTCGTTCTTTTGTAATAAAAGCGGTCTTAAGCTTTGCACGATAATCTCGTTTGAAGATTGTGTTGTATTTCGTCGGGGGATAATACGGGTTTTTTTTTTTTTGATTCGATGAATGGAAAAACTTTGGAATGGTGAGAAGAGAGAGGGGAAGAATATCTTAAACACCTCGTCGTCTTGTCTGACAAAAACAACGACAACAACAACAAAAACAACAAAAAATATTTTTATGACACAGATCAACCAACACTTGAATTACCAGATGTTTCTTGTTGTTTATTTGATTTTTTTTAATTTTTTATTTTTTTTTTTTTATTGGGAATATCTTAAACAACACGTTGTCTTGTCTGATAATAACAATAACTATTAACAACGATGGACAAAGAAAGAAAATTAATCAAAAAAATATTTTTTATGACACAGATCAATCAACACTTGGGTTACGAGATGTTTTTTGTTATTTATTTGATTTTTTTTATTTTATTTTCTATAGGTTGGTTGAAAAAATAAAAACGAGAAAATATAAATAAATAAATATAATAAATAAAATAAAAAGAAAAAGACAATAGTAAAGTTGTTTGAGAAAATTAGATTTATTGATACGAGTGATGAGAAAAAATGACGACGATATAAATACACATGTGTTCTGTATGTTTGTATGTTCGTGTTTGTGTGTGTGTGTGTCTATATATATATCGTTGTTTCGTGATTTATTGATAACCGTTGAGATTAATCATTTTAATTGCACACACGCAATCGTTCATATCGATTTAGGATTTCTCTTACGATATGTAAAACCATAATAATCATAGTCACGTTTAATACATAAATGCATACAACCGCATATTCATCTGTGCACATTAAATTTTTCTTTTTATAAAAACGTTCAATATATTATATGTTTAAGATTTTTAAAATAGCGTTATTATATTTATAATAATTATTTAAATCATTTTCTTTCATCTTATTTATATTTATTGATTATTTAATTCAGATATATTTGATTATTAAATAAATATTATTTTTATATATGAATATATATTGAAAAAAAAAATAAATATTTATAATATAAATAAAATATTTATAAATATAAATGTATAAATAAATATTATTTTTATATATAAATATATATAATTAAATTTTTTAAATTTACAATAATATTAATATTACTATAATTATAATAAATAACTAAATAACTAACTATATATATATTTATATATATTAAAATTATATTATTGTATATATTTATTTATAATATTTATATAATACTTATAATTATATAATTATAATATATTATATATATATATATATAATATAAATAAAATATTTATAAATATAAATATAAATATATAAATAAATATTATTTTTTACATTCGTGTACTTTTACAAAGAATTGTTGTCTAATCATATGTTTTATTATTTTGAAATTTATTATGTTATAATATTTTATATTATTATATATTATATTATTTATTATATTATATTATTAATTTTTGTTGTTATATATGTAGCATTACACACAATATATGTGTAGCATTACGTAGATTAGATTTTTTGTTGTTCTGCTATCTTCTTATCGTTTCATCTCTTTCTGTTTTCTTATCATTCTCTTTCTCTCTTCTTCTCTCACACTGTATTTTTCTCTTTTTTTTTTAATTCACTTTGGTTGTTTTTAGCAAAAATTGGGTTTGCAATTATAACACGTTCGTGCAATAAAACTGATTAGTTATCGAGTTGTTGGATATTCCGAGAAAATCTGTATAAACGTTGTTACCCTGTTAAAATCGACACTGAAACCACGCGATCGATAGAAATGAGAGAGAGAGACAGAAAGAGAGAGAAGAGAGAGAGAAGAGAGAAATCATTTATATACTAACACTATATTTTACTCGTTTTCATTTCATTCCAAACCCTTATCTATACATATGTATTTATATGCATACATATATATATTTGTAGAAAAATAACACAGTAATAATTATAACGTTACTTTTCTTTATAAAACATTTAAACAAACTATACAAATTTTCTATTTATCAATATATAAATAATATACACCAGTGTGTTGAAAATTCTCAAAAAATCTTATCTTAGAAATTTTGTGAGACACTTTATGACACACAGACAAAGATAATAACACTAATTAGATGAATTATTGTTACACAAATACTTTTCTTTATAAAACATTTAAATAAACTATACAAATCTTCTATTTATATATATATATATATAGGTATATATAATATTTTAATCTATAAATATAATTATAATTAATTATAATTTATTTATTTAATACAATATAATTATATTTAATATATAAATTATTATTATAATATATGTATATAATACACACCTGTGTTGTATATTCTCAAAGAAACTATCTCAGAAATTTTGTGAAACACTTCATAACAATTATAACACTAACTCGATGAATTATTGTTGCATAAAAATATGTGCAACCCATCTAAACACTTTTATTTATTTATTTTTTTATTACAACATTTCTCGCAGTTTACCCATTCAAGTTTGTAGATCTTTCCTTTTTCTCTTAAAAAACTCTCGAAGCAAATGCTCGTTAGTTTCCCCCTTACAATTCTACTCCCTTTTTTTCACCCCCTTACCCAACCTTGTTCGATGATAGGAAGAGGAAAGTTAACTTGAAAACGATCTGCTGTTGCTGCTGTTACTGAAACTGATGCTGCTGTTACTGGCCGATGATGAAAAGCGCATATCCGGATGATTAATCGTGGAGGATTAATTAATCGCGAAATGAGTGGGTGGAAATAAGGGACTACGTGATTTCGTCTGATTAATCCGTCCAAGGGAAAAAGAATAAAGGTTTTATTCCGTGTAGGAGGGTTTAGGAGAGAGGAGGAGGGAGGAGGGGGTGGTCGTTTGGTGAAATCCGTAATCAGACGAATAGATGTGGTTGGTGGTGGTTGGTGGTGGTTGGTGGTGGTTGTGGGATCCTTTTTTCATGCTCGGTTGACGAACTATGTCGATCAAAGTATTATTTTTTAAAAATTTATTTTATTTTATTTTTGACGGTGTTCATTTAATCTCCACTCCCACTCTTTTTCTTAATGGGTCATATCATTTTTTACCATTTATGGTTAATTTATCGTTGCATATGTAATAATGTTTGATTATTTATTATATAAATTGTATATTTATTAATTTTTATTATATATATATTATTACATGGTATTATATACAGTTATTATTATTATTATTATTATTATTATTATTATTATTATTATTATTATTTTGTGACAAAATAATTGATATATATATTTTGCAAAATATTTATGTTATTCCAATAAGATAGAAACTTCTTATAGGGTACCATTTTATATTATTTTTTATTATTTTTTATTATATATATATTTAATATTTATAACAATAAATGATAAAAAGGGGAAATGGGTTAAATGAACACACTGCTAAAAACCTATGATAAATGAAATCTAAATAACTCTACTATATAACTTACTAAATAATAATATAAATAAGAATTAAATATAAATAAAATAATAAGAACTAAATAATGTATTATAATAAGAACTAAATAACTAAATAATTAATATAAAATATAATAAGAACTAAAATATAAATAATAAAAATTCTTCTTCTGAACCACATCAAAACTTATCATATATATAAAATAATGTTTAATTTTGATAAAGACATTTAGCTAGTAGGATCGAGATAACTGAAGATGAGATTCTTCTGAATTTTGAAGAAGGTAGTCTTAGTAATTCGCTAAGTAACTCGGTGAATGCTTGATGACGCTTGGTCTAACACGAATAACCTAAATTAGGAACATCGCGCTAAGTTCAATGCAACTCCTATCCTAAACCTCGTGTGTTCAATGGATTTACTATTGGTCTCACTCACACACATACATACACACTCATTCTCTCTCTCTCTCTCTCTCTCTTTCTCTCTTGGAGAGAACTGGCCAAAGTCGAGCTTATCGTACAATTACTTGATCAAAGCTTTCAAACGCTTGTGCTCTGCTTCGAGAGTATGGTTGTTTCTTCAAAAGCCAGCAAGAACACGCTTTAACCCTCAAACCAAACGTTAGTTAGAAACGCATTTGGTCTTCCATACTATTGCAATTACTACAAGAAACTCCTTATAATCATCCTTTTCTTACCAAATCCTATTGATCTCGATCTGTTTCTACGTGTAGGAATCATTCATCAGTTAACGCTTAAATTAACACTACATACACATACGTACAGACACATATCGTAGACGAGTTATATGATAACTAATTTTTACTATTAGGTAGTAAGATCTAGGGGATTTTATATATCCAAGTATTTTACGATAGATGCAAATATTATTTTTATTTTACATGAATTTTTGTTACCTCGTATATTCATAATGAACAACACGTATGTGTCGTTTAAAAACATAATTAGATATATATATATATATAATTATATTTAAAGCTAGAATTATTTTTATAGAATTATACTATACACATAAAACTATATTATATAATATAATTACTAAATTTTATTATTATATATTTATTTATATTTATATATGATAAAGCTAGAAAATTATTTTTATAGAATTATATTATATAATATAAATTATTATATTACATTATTACATATATATATATATATATATATATATATATATATATATAGATATAGTGATATATTGAAGAGTATATTCCAATAAAAGAAAGAAAATAGTACTCACTCAGGTTCTAGCAAGCCCCAGTAATTGGTGGGTTTTAGCGGCATAATTCTTGGCCGAAGGGCATATCACGGGCCTATATAGCCCTTAAGCCGCAGTCCACAAGTTCCATTGGGGTGGTCACATAGGCTTCCATGTCTCTATCCTATATCTATCCATATTGCTCTTTCTCTCTCCCTCTCTCTCTCTCTCTCTCTCTCTCTCTCTCTCTCAACCCTTCTCACTCTCTCTTTATCTATCCATCTATCTATCTATCTGTCTATCTTTCTCATAGTAGTAGGAGTTTCCTCCGACTTCCTTGTTATATACACACACATAACATACTCACGCTTACGTACATACATATACCAACAAACCAACCCCCATCCTCTTCGTTCTCCTCCTCGTTATGTACACGGGGGTGCGGGCCGAGCTTTACTCGACTGTTGGGATCCGTTAGGCTCCGGAGTTTGAGGGTAAGAACGGTATGACAAGCATTTGATGAGGGGACCAACGCCGCCCACTGAAATCCTCTCTGTAGGGGTTCTCATTTTCCTTTCTAAAAAATCTTATTCTTATTTTATTATTATTGTTATTGTTATTGTTAGTATTTTTTGGTATGATTGATTATATAAACTCTCATTTGTTTTGTTACTTTTTTAAAGAATATTTTACACGCTTTTTGTTGTTGTATTTTTTTTCTATTAAAATGATTTAAATTATTGTGATAGCATTTTATATTTGATAACAATAATAAAATTAATAAATAAATCTTTTACTTGTTGAACGTAAGGATTACTTTACTTTATTTATTAGTTGTTTCATTGGGTTAGCAATTAAGTCATTGGTGATTTTAAAAAGCCATCTATCGACAAAATCCGCAATCACTTAATGGCAACCAAATAATTTAACCTATAAATCATTCTACGTATTAGTTTGATTTTATTTTCATTTATTTTGATTAGTTTAATTCTATTAAATTGTTATATATCAATCTATGACAATAATTAAATTCTTTTTTTTTTTAACTCGTTGAACCTGAGATAACTTTACTTTACTTTATTCGTTGTTTTAATTTAACCTATAAATCTTTCTACGTAATAGTTTGATTTTATTTTGATTTATTTTGATTAATTTGATTCTATTAAATTATAATATAATTAAATTGTTATATATCAATCTATAACAATAATTAAATTCTTTGAACGTGAGATTACTTTACTTACTTACTCGTTGTTTTATTGGATTGGCAACTAAGTAGCCATTGCTGATTTTAAGAAGCCATCTATCTACAAAATCCGCAATCACTTAGTTCTTAACCCAATAATTTAACCTATAAATCATTCTACCTATTAGTTTGAAAATAAAGATGATCTAAATGATCTCTAATTAAATGTGAATGTGTGTGTGTGTGTTTTTTTTTTTTTACATTTTGTTGTAATACGAATCTAGAAAGTGATTCTTTGAAGTAAGGGGGTAAAAAAAAAAGATGGAGAGAAAGATTACTTTGACCTCTCGCAACAGTGATCCGAGAAACTTTAGTTAGAAAGTTAGAGTACAGTATAGTAGTAGCTAAAGCAAAGATGTACACACACGTGTATGTTAGAAAGTGTAGACAATAAAAGGGGTTGAAACAGAGAGAGAGAGCGAGAGAGAGGGAAGGAAAAGTATCGAAGGTTTGTTGTATGGTAGCAAACTCGTAAAGTAGAGGGCGTTGGATGGATAAAAGGAAAATAGAAAGAAGAAGAAGAAGAAGAAGAAGAAGAAGAAGAAGAAGAAGAAGAAGAAGAAGAAGAAGAAGAAGAAGAATAGGAGTAGAAATAAAGAAGGGATGGAAAAGGGAAAGGGAAGAAAAGGTCTCTTCGGACAAGATTGATCGTCACTGGTACGACTATGTCGTGGGATCGTCGTAACACACTTGCCACACCAATAGGAATAGGGGAAGAGGCAAGTTACTTCAGTGTCCTTGTCAGTGATTCTCAGATAGGGTTAAAGGGATGGATAGGACTATATTGTAACAAATAGTAATAGCATCGAACCCTCCCCCTCTCCTTTTTCCCTAGTCCCTTTCTATCCCATCTGCTTGAACATTATTTTTCCTTTAGTTGATTTTTACTTTGAGAATCACTGGGGGGTTGGGATTGGAGTGGGGGAAAAGCTAGGTTTCTTGTCCAACACTTACATTTACATTTACATTTTCAACGAATAGGATCGACCCTACTGTTTTTTTCTCTTCGCATACTTTTCTCTCGTTAAGGGACCTCCAACTGTGGGCGGAGGAAGAAAAAGTTTCATTCTGAAATACGTACACACATTTATCTCCCTTTTTATTTTTCATTTTTCTTTTTCTTTTTCTTTTTCTTTGTTTTTCATCTTCCTATTCTTTCTCTAATAAACCTATCAATCTTTTTCTTATTTTTTATATTATACTTTTCTATACGAGATGAGAAATGATCGCCGCTGCTGTTAGTAGAAATCGTTCAATCGAGGAATCAAGCTGCGAAGGGTGGGCAGGGTGAGGAAATCGATCGGAAGAATGTGTTACTCGAATTCCAAACGGTGATTCCATAAAAGTTATTCGTTGCTTATGTGGGTGGAGGATGGGTGAAGAGGAGGAGGAGGAGGGTGAGGAGGAGGAAAACGGATCAGAACGCGTTCAATTTCAAAAAACTATTTAACATGTTGAGCGCCACGTCAGCCATTGGTGACTGACACTAGACTTCCGTTTAGGCCGCGTCTGTCACATGTGACTGACACATTCAACTTTTTTCAATACAAAGTAACGCCTGTGGCCTGACGAGAATTTCCCTAAGAATTCACGTGGCGCTCAACAAATTTGTTAAGAAATTTTATCTATTATAAATGTCGATGACCAGTCATTTATTAGGTTGGCAACTAAGTATTATTAGTGATTTTAAAAAACCACAAAGCCACCTATCGACAAAATTTGCAATCATTTACTGGCTAATCTAATAGAACATAAGTGGAAATATGAGGAAGACAATTTGTTTAATTGTTTTTAGGTTTGTTATTGTAATTAGGCGTGTTTTTATCTTTCACACGTGTGTTAGTTATATTACCACCTACCATTTTAAATTGTTCGATTGTTTCTTATGTATATTTTTTTCTTTTTTTTTTATATTTTTTCTTCTTATTCGTCATTTTTATGTTTCATTCTCCGCAAGCAATGAGAATGAAACAGCTGATGGAATCGTCGTGTTTGTGGTCTTCTTTACTTTTTTTTTTTTATTTTTTTTTCTTCCCCTATCATCTGACTTATGAACACACACATACACATATGAACACATAGAACGGTTCACATATGTTGAACCGTTCTATGATGATTGTACATTCGCGAGAGAAAGATACAACAATAAAAAAGAAAGGGGGGAAAAAAAGATTTAATAGGTTCGATAGGGAAAAAAAAATTCTAGAACTATGAATGCTAGGGAAAAAATAAATAAAATAGAAAAAGAAAAAAATGAATGAATAAACGAACTCAACTCCTCTTCCTACGTTCGTTCGTTCGTGGGAGGCGTCAGAGTTAAAAAAGAAAAAAAAAAAGGTGGCAAGAGAAAGAGATAATGATAGGGTTGGTTTTTTAGGGTGGTCGTCGAAGGAAAGTAGGGGAAGCTAGTAGTAGGGTTAGGATTGAGATTAGGGTAGGGGTATGGGTAGGGGGTTGGAAGGAATATAAATGGAAAATGGTAGGAAAAATATGAAAGAAGGTTCCTTCTGTTGCTGCTGCAGTTGCTGCAGTTTCAGTTGCAGTTACAGTTGTTTTTCTTGTGGAAAAGTAAAGAAAAAGGAATGGGGTTTTTTTTTCTTGGTTGACTGTTTACGTGACGAAGATGTTTAACGCGCTTGTATCGTCAACGACGACTACGACTACGACTACGACTACGACGAGGAAGAGGAGGAAGAGGACGCGGTCGATCGAAAGCCATTCTCTTTTGCAGGGTCTAAAGCCCTGCCCTTTACAACGAGCTTTTCAACGACCTCACCAGATGGCTACTCTCAAGCGAACTTTGAACTCTTCTTCCTCTTCTTCTTCATCTTCATCTTCATCTTCATCTTCTTCTTCTTCTTCGTCTTCTAATTTGAGTTTTATTTTGTTTGGGTTCTTCTTTTAATATACATACGTATAGAATTCATGTGTTGGTTATGTTGTTGTTGTTGTTGTTGTTGTTGTTGAATAATAATAAATAAGAATAAATTATCCCTGTGTTACTGCAAGCGCTAATAAGCGCTCAGAAATTTTGGTATTCAGAACCAAGTACAATATAAGTGCTTTTCTTGTCTTATTAAATTTGTAATATTTTATTTATAATAACAATTTGATTTTAGAGTGTTGATAATTATATAATATTGTTTTAATATACCAAATTATTAATTAGTTTTTTTTTTATATATATTTAAATATGTTATTGCAAAAATGAAAATTTGAAAATTTTGTGTTTATTTCACGTACATCATTTTTATTTATTTATTTATTTATTTATTTATGTACGTATTAATTAAATTATAATATATATTCGTTCGATTGTATATTTATTATTTATAATATAATTTGGTAATAAAAATTATATATTAAATTATATATTAAACTATATATTAATCTTTGCTTACCACACTTGGTCCAAAGGACCCAGACCTTTTTTGAAACTTGAGTTATTTTTCTCAATTGTTCAACTTTGATAATTTTTTAAACATATTCATATTTGACTTAAAGCTATAAAACCTATATAGTCTTTTTTAAGTAAGTATTAAAGAAGTCTCAAAAAAATGTTGAAGTAAATCTATGCAATAGTTTCTTTTTTATAACGATTTTTCTCGTCCGGGTCCAAAAGACCCGGGTGTGGTAAGCGTGTTACTCCAGGAAGGGTGGTAAGCAAAGGTTAAATTATAGTATTATTTGGTAATAAAAATTATATATTAAATTATATATTAAGTTATAGAATAATTTGGTAATAACAAACAAACAAAAAATTTGATTTATCTTTTTCGATGATGTTTTAAATTACATTGAATGGATGATAACAACGTGTGTGCGTGACACTTGTCGCGAATATATATTTCATCATTTTATTTTATTTTTTTTTTTTTACTTGAGACATTAAAACACTTGATAATCTCATCGACAATCCTCAACGATCAAATCTTATCTCTTAACCATAAGCGTCTAAGATTACTTTAAAGAACGATGATCGATTTATCTTTGTTATTTCTTTACAAGAGTATTTAATTGATATAATGTTTGTTATTATTGTTCAACACATTTTCATCGTCAGAAATATTTTTTTTTTTTTTTTTACACTTATCCATGTACTTATATTTAAAAAAGAATAGAACAATCGTATGAGATAAGGAATACTTATTCTTTTTGTGAAGTTATCAAAATTTCAATTACTATGACTTAACGAAAATTAAATTATTGATAATAGAACTACCTCTTGAAAAAAAAAAAAATGAATAGAAATAAAATTAAATCAAACGAAATAAAAAGACAACACCCGCCCCCCTTCCCCCATACATTTGTACAATCGTATGAAAGTATAACTTGTATTCCTTAAAGAAAAATAAAATCAAACGAAACAAACAAACAAAAGACCTCCAACAGTTATAAAATCGAAGTACAACTTGTTTTCCTTAAAAAAAAAAAAATTAGATCAAACAAAAAAGAAAAACCACCATACATTTGTACAATCGAAGTACAGCTTGTTTTCTTTAAGAAACAAATTAAATCAAACAAAAAAGAAAACCATATTTATACATACATTTATACAATCGAACTACCACTTTTATCCCTAAAAAAAAAATTAAAACTACAACTCATTAAAGTACCTAAAAGAAGAATTGAAAGGGTCAAATTGAAAGGGTCAAATTGAGAGGGTTAATTAGCAGCATCATCATTAAGGGTGTTATGATAATAAGATTATTATTTTCAATCATAGAAAATTGCTTTTCGAATTATAATTGATAGAACACTTGTTAAAACAAGGAATAAAGCTTTCTCAGGAAATCATGGTACACATACACCCATACCTATAGACACACACACAAACAGAAAGAGAGAGAGAGAGAGAGAGAGCGAGTAAGAGAACGTCGACGGCCATTGTGTTCTCTGTGAGGACAGCCGCGTGTCCTCTGGAACGTTCGAATACAAATACAAAGAGACACGCAACACACCCCCATATACACAAACAACACATAACACATATAACACAACCATGAACGTACACATTCCAACATATTATCCTGGCATAGTAGAACGCGTTGCAAGGAGAAGACGAAAGGGAATTGCATACCCAACTCACATTGTCAGTGTTGGTAGTAATGTAATAGTAGAAGTATAAATGTATATGTGTGTGTATGTGTGTGTATAGGAAAGGAAGAAGAGATGTGTATCTCTAAAACGATGAGGTATTCCTATACCTCTCAACCCATGGATCACGTCCCTTCGTGTCTGCGGGAAGTAAGGTTCGTCCTCCTCCTCCTCCTTCATTTCCACCTCCTTCTCTTCTTCTTCATCCTCATTCTCTTCCTTCACCTTCTCGAAGCAGCAACAGCAGCATTGTGTATGCTGCCATGGAACGTCTAACCTATAATAATCATACCAATGTACAACATACGGATTCTCTTTCTCTCTCTCTCTCTCTATCCTCTTCTTCTTCTTATGTGTGTGTGTATGTGTGTTTGTATGTATAGTGGTGCATAGGAATGGTAGTAAGCATTCAGTCAGTCACAACCCACACCTTGTTGAATATATACGAAGTATACTATTTCCTAGTATTACGTTAGTAAGTATGATATGTGTGTGTATATGTGTGTTTGTTTATGTATGTTTGTGTAGAAGGGTGAAGAAGGAGGTGGAGGTGGTGAGTAGAGGTAGAGGTGAGGTGAGTTCGCCAGTGGGTAACATCGTCTCTCTGATCCGCCATTGCGACACAAATGCGAGCTTTACTTGTTGCAAGAGAGAGAGAGAAAGAGAGAGGGTGGAGGGGGGTGAGAAGGAGAGAGAGAGAGAGAACAAGAGGGAGGCTGTGTGTATTTCTCGTATCTGTAGCAAGAGGATAGTAAGTTGCAAGCAAGCAAGTAAGGTATTTTTGTGTTAATTACGCGTATTTAAGCAAGAAAAAACAAAATATAGTCTTCACTGATTTTTTATTTTAATTGAAGTGAAAATTTATTTAGAATAGGAAGTAATTTGAAAAAAATGAAACACGGTCGGTCCGTCAGGTAACGGAGCGGTAGGCGGCTTTGTAACGGCCATGATATTTAGTAAGAAGTGAAAAAGAGACAAACATATAGGATTGAGCCTGCGAGAGAATGAGACAGAATAAAGTTATACAGTTTTTCCTATTCTCAGTCTTCATCTTTATGCTCTGCTTCGTAGTTATCATTTCTGATTGTATATTCGTGTGTTTGTGTGCGATTGCATACTACGAATACACTACACATATACAATAATTTCGATACTATACCTGTTTGTAGGTAGGTGTGATAGAAAGGTAGAAAAATAAACAGAGATAAGCACGTAGGTATTCGACATAAGAATAAAGAACAAACGAACCGACGATCGAAATAAAGAAAAAAAGGTGCGTGGTCTGTTTTTTTTTTTTTTTTTTTTTAAAAAAAGTGTTATTCCTTTTCTATTTAAAAATGTTTCTATTTTATTAAAAAATTAATATTAAATTCTTTATTTCGCAAATATTATAATTATTAATTATAAAATATGTAGAATATAAAAATTGTATTGTCAGCAATATTTTATAAAAAAAAAAAAAATTATTACAAGATACATCAGAGAAAAAGAATTAAACAACACTGTAAAATATTTTTTAAATTACCTTTTTAAAAATACCCTAGAAACTTTTGGAAATAAGCTTAAAACATTTCGGAAAAAACCTCAGAACTTTTCGGAAAAAAAATTTTTTCATTTTTTTTTTCCGTCTATTCATTCGTCCATCTTTCTTTTTTTATTTTCTTTTTTGTTTACTTAATTTAAGTAAATTTTATACTTATGCGTGTGCACATAAGTAAATTGTCTTTCACGATTTTACTGTTACTGCAACGAATATCATCCCTCGTTGTTTTTTTAAATATATTTGTTCTCTTTGTCTTTTATTCTTTTTTTTTTTTTTTAGTTTAGATTAGTTTTTTTTTTGTTTTTCATTCTTTGCAAAAAAGGGAAATGAAATATCTCTTTCTCTATTTATCCGTTGTTGTTTCCTCACTTTCTGTGGTTTTCACATTAAATGAGAACTCGACGTGTTTTTCCCCCGTATATATATATCTCGTCGTAGTCTTGTTTTTAGACGTTTATATTTTTTTCCTTTTAATGAAATTAAGAGAAATATTGATTAAACCAAGAGGCAGGGAATGGGGATGAAGGAAAAGAAAGAGTAGGGGTTGATTTAATTTTTAAACACTCGTAATTAAACATTTTCAACGATGATGTTGAACGGTAGATGAAAAATAATATAAAAATAATTATTGTATATGTATCATTAAAATTACTAGATAAAATATTGGACAGACACCCTATATAAATAATCCACAATTACATATAAATGAATCGCAGAAAAATATTCTTTTAACAGATACAATATTTATACAATTTTATCACAACACAGATGCCTTCTACATAATTTCCATTCACCCTTTTACCACCCTTTCTCTCTCTCTCTCTCTCTCTCACCCCTTCTTTCTGTTTTACAAATTCCTTGGAACAACCCTCCCATTATTCGAGCATCGAATCGAAAATCTGGCAATATTTCCAAGCATCTCATCCTGTCCTACGAGAATTTCTCTATATTTTCCAACCCTCTTTCTACATTTTGCGACCCCGATCGTCTCAACCACCCTTGTATAATACCACCAACCAACCTCTCCTCACCCTATCTTCTCTTCTTCTTCTCTTTCTCTTCCTCTTTCTTTTCCGTTCACTAACACCCTCTAGCATTTTGTCCGAACCATCTCACCACCACCACCACCACCACCATCACCACCCCACACCCCTCATTCTTCTCATCTATCCTTTAAATTCGTTTTAGCTTCACCCTACCGAAAAGCAAACGCATTGATATTTGTTAGCGCGTATTACGTGACGACATTGATTGACTCTACTCGTTTTCTCGTTTCATCGTTTTGCCGAGATTTCATTTCGAAATCGTTTCAAAATGTTTATTCTATCTCTCTCTCTCTCTCACTCACACTCACTCCCCCCCATTTTATCATTCTTTCTCTCACACATGCACACTTTCTGCCTCTCTCACTCATTTATTTCAAATTTATTCTCTCTCATTCACTCATTTTTTATATNAATTCGTTTTAGCTTCACCCTACCGAAAAGCAAACGCATTGATATTTGTTAGCGCGTATTACGTGACGACATTGATTGACTCTACTCGTTTTCTCCCCCCACACATACATGTACACTTTCTTTCTGTCTCGTTCACTCATTTTTTATGTATCTTTCTCTCTCTCTCTCTCTCACACACACACATACATTTTATCATTCTTTCTCTCACACATGCACACTTTCTGCCTCTCTCACTCATTTATTTCAAATTTATTCTCTCTCATTCACTCATTTTTTATATATCCTTCTTACTCTCTCTCTCTCTCTCTTACAAACATATACACGCATGTACACACTTACTCTCTCTCTCTCTCTATCACTCATTTATATCAAATTTATTCTCTTTCTCTCTCTCTCTCTCTTCCTCATACGCACAAATAACTTTTCTCTTTCTCTCTCTTATTCACTTATTTTTTATATATCCTTCCTTCTCTCTCTCTCACACACGTATCACATTTTATCGTTCTCTCTTTCACACATTACACACATTTTCTCTCTCCATCACTCATTCAATTCAAATTTATTCTCTCTCTCTTTCTCTCATACGCATAAACACGTACATACATCCTTTCTCTCTCTCTCTCTTATTCACTCATTTTTTATCTATTTTTCTTTCTTTCTCTCTCGCACATCTTATCGGTTTCTCAGTCACACATATCACACTTTATCTCTTTCTCTCTCTCTCTCTCTCTAAGATACATTTTATCATTCTCTTTTTCACACATACACACACGGACACACACACACACTTTCTCTTTCTATCACTCATTCATTTTTTATCGATCATTCTTTCTCCCTCTTACATTTTATCGTTCATTCTTTTTCTCTCTTTCTTTCTCACATACATTGATCTATCTATCTACCTATCTATCTATCACTTTTTATCATTCTCTCGTTCTTTCTCTTTCTATTTTAGTGAGGTAACCTTCTTCGAATATATTCTTTTTTATTTTATTTTATTTTTTTTTATTTTTGTTCACGAAAAATACTTTTTCTTCCTATCTTCCGTCATTTTTCTTTTTTACCGTCGTTTATTATCGACAGTTCGGTACGGCTAGGTGAATAAAAAAAAAGAATGAAAAAGAACGACGAGGGGGTTGAAAGAGAAGGAAAAAAACGAAAGGTAGCAACACCAGAGAGAGAGAGAGAGAGAGAGAGAAAGAATGAATGAAAGAAAGAAAGAAAGAAAGAAAGAAAGAAAGAAAGAAAGGAGGAAAGAAATCGAATAAAAGGAAAAGTAAAGCGTATCGGAAAAGAGTTTTCGGTACGCGTTTCCGCGCTAACGTGATTTATGAACATCCCTTCTGGACGTTTATTCCGATAAATTATGACAGAATCGGAGAAAACTAACGTATTATACCTTTTGCCGTTAACGACTTGTTCGTGTTCCTTCATTCTATTCGGTTCGTTCGTTGTCATAACGATTAATAAGATGAAAAGAAAATAAAAAAGAAAAATGAATGAAAAATAAATAGTCTAGAAAAAGGAATCTAATGAAAAAGAATAATAATAATAATAATAATAATAATAATAATAATAATAAAATGGTAGACTACAATTGAATTATAAACGCACGTAAATGGAACGAGGATCATCCCTTCATTCGATTTCATCCCCTTCTTTGTGTTTTTTATTTTCTCTTGCGTTAGCATATTTTTATCTCAATATTGTGTGTTTGTGTGTGTTCTGCCATGTGTTATTGTAGTTCATGTAAGTTAAAATATGATGTGTTATATAGATAGAAGTTAGGTTATGTTCAAATGTTACCTCGTTACACTCGTCGAAATCTATGACCAACAGATGGCACTGAACTCACATGTTTCTTTTTCTTGTTTCTTTTTTTTTTTTAAATTAATTAATTATTTTCTAAATAAATTTATGTAATAGAAAGCTAGGTGTATGCTAATGCAACGTTGTGTCAAAATTTAAACACATTGAAAACTATATTTTTATGTATATAGATATTAGGGTGCCCGCGTTGCTGTGGCTTACAATCAGTCCGATACACACGTCTTTAAGTTAACGAATTACCTTATACCGCCATCTGTTCGAATCTTATCGAACTAACAGAGTTAATCATGACTCTTTGTTAATAAACAAATAATTTGCAATAAAATAATATTGCGATTATAAATTGAGATATAAACTATCCTATCATTCAAGTTGGATGAAACTGCGCACTATGTGGAAAATTTTATTAAAATCAGTTCAGTAGTTTAGGAGTCCATTGCGGACAAACAATATGACACGTAATTTATATATATTAAGAAGATAGATATATATGTGTGCATGCGTACACCAATTTATATTTTCTATTTTGTAAAATGCAATACTATCTTTCAAACTAGCTTTTTTTCATCAACCCTTATTTTTATTTTTTATTTTTTTTATTTTTTATTTTACAACATTCAGAAAAATATTTTTCATTTGAAGAAGAAAGTAAAAATTTTAGGTGTGTGTTTGTGTGTTTATTACAACTATGATAAAACTACCTGTCTTTGTTATTCCTTATTTTTATTATTATTTATTTATTTTATTTCATTTTGTTTATTTATTTTTATTTTTTTATTTTTCACAATCGAGAAAAATATTTTTCATTTTAAAAAGAAAGTAAAAATCTTAGGTGTGTGTGTGTGTGTGGTTGTATTACAATTACGATCAAATTACCTGTCTTCGTCAATCCTTATTTTTATATTCACTTTTATTTTTTAGTTTTTATTTTTTATTTTTTAGTTTTTATTTTTTATTTTTTATTTTACACAATCGAGAAAAATATTTTTCATTTTAAAAAGAAAGTAAAAATCTTACGCATGTGTTTGTATTCCAACACTCATATTGATCTTTCTTTTACACCAATTTTTTAATATAATAATTTTTATACATATATTATTATTATTATTATTATTATTATTATTATTATTATTATTATTATTATTATTATTATTATTATTATTATACATGTTTTTAAAATATGATCACGTAATCGTGTTAAATTGAGCGTGTTAAAATATAAAAAAAGGGTGAGAGAATAAAGTAATTTAACCGAGATCTCGTGTGTGTTTGTTTGATCGTCGATGATAATAGATTTTTATATTTTTACTTGCAATATACTTGGCACATAATACAAAATAAACATAAAAACTAACAATAATAATAATAATAATAATACTAAAAAAAATAAATAAAAAAAAAAATCTATCACCAAAGGAAGAACAAAAAAAAGAAAAAAAAAAAAGAAATCTGGGCCAATGCACAATTTATCGATAAATTTAATAAACGCAAAAAGCTTGTTCTAATTTATTTATTTATATTTATTTTTTTTTTTTACTGTTTAATTAACATCGATAATTTTCATAAATAATTAAAATTAATTGAAATAATTTCATTAATCGTGAAAATAAATACGCGTCGAACCTTTTTGGTCAAACATTGCATGAGATGGTGTGTGTTATTCACATAGTTTTATTTCTTTACATGTATGCGTGAGTCTCTTCTCCCTTTTCCCCGTTCACCCTTTACCCTTTGCCCTTCTTCCTTCCTCTCTCCCTGTTCTCTTTCGTTGAGAGCAATGAGCTGCCGTGAAAGCAACTGTAATTGGTCGCTTTGTACGAGGCGCGTTCGTCCTGTTGGTTCCGTTTATTATTTGCACATACACACACACACACGCACACATGCAACAGAGATGAGGGGGAAGAAAGGAGGAAGAGAGGATGTGCATCGTGCAAATGTGTATGCACACGTGCACGCGAGCAGAGAAGGATGAGAGAGTGTGTGTGTGTGTGTGTGAGAGAGAGAGAGAGAGAGAGAGGGGATCTCAGTTGTTTCGCGTCGAATGCATTTCGATGCGTTTCGATGCATCGTCAATGTTTATTCAACTGTAGCTGTATATGTTGTGTGTGTGTGTTGTGTATGTTGTGTCGTCAGGGTTTCGAGTAGCCGACGAGAAGTTAGAGTTGTGTTCTCTCAGTTAGATAAAAGTCAACTATTCAAATCAATGATACTTTGATAGTTAATTCAATTTTGTAAAAGAAATAAATAATAATCTAATAATTAATTATTTTCTTATCTTATATATTATCTTGTTTTTTTTTTTTTTTTAATCGTATCGTAAATAGTTTTATTTAATATTAAAACATAGAGACAGTTCGTTTATATTCTTACCTTTTAAAAAAAAAATTAATTATATTTTTTTTTGTAAAGTCAGTCGGTCGTAAGTCACGTTGGAAGTGGCTACTTACAAATAGAAATATTTTATTAATAATTAAATAATTAATAATATAATATAGTTGTAGAATAGTACTCCTTCAAAAAAAATATATAATGTGTTTTAATTATAATATAATGTTATATTGAACAATTTTGTTTAATATTTAGTGAAAATTATTTATAAATTATATTAGTGATAAGTATCAGTATAAAATTTTTATTAAGTAAATTAAAATGTATAAATATTTAAAATAAAAATAAAGATAGTTTTAATTGAAATTATAATATTTTTAAAGTTATAATATTTATTAATAAGGCTTAATATTGTAATGTTTATTTATTTTATTATATTGTAATGTTTATTATTTTATTTGTTTAATTACATAGTTATGTGTTTAAATATTTACCTCAAATGAAAATAATTTATTTCATTTAAATAATTAATTTTAATACAAATTGTAATGTTATTTAGAAAAAAAAGAAATATGATTTTTGTATTATATTTTTTTCAAAATTGTTAAAAGTAACATAAATTTATTTAATAATTATTAATACAATCACGTATATAAATTAAATTCGTTTATATTCGTAACTTGAAAAAAAATAATTACACAACTTTTAATATTGTAATGAATTATTGGTTCAATTGGATAGTTATAAGTGTGTAGATAATTAATTAATATAAATTGTAATGTAATTTAGAAAATTACAAAAGAGATTTGTAATTTCTTCGAAATTTTTAAAAGTAACATAAATTTATTTCATTTCACAATTATTCATACAATCACGTATAAATTCAATTCGTATATTTTATTTTCATTAAATTCTTGATTTAGAACATTATTTTGATAAAATGTACAAAACTGTAAACTTTTTCTATTAAATTTTCCTCTAGGATAATTAATAATAATAACAAAAAAAAAAAAAAATTCTAAACACATAAACAAGTAGAAAAACTTAGCAAGGTATTAAAGTAAACGTTAGATAAATGGTTATGGTCAAATTCATAGGCTAAATTGTGGAGTAGATTTTAAGTTTCTTCTCTTTCTTCTTCTTCTTCTTCTCTCTCTCTCTCTCTCTCTCTCTTTCTCTCTCTCTTGTAAAAGCAAAAGAAGAAGAAGAAGAAAGAAAAAGGAATGGGAAGAGGAGAAAAAAAGGGAGAAGAGCATCGAAAAGAAGAAAAGTTTAGCAAAGTTTTCGTTAGCGTGCTACAAAAGAGAAAGAAAGAGAGAGAGAGAGAAAGATATATATATATATATATATATATATATAGAGAGAGAGAGAGAGAGAACCCTTAAGAAAGTTCTCGCTTACGTCATTCCGATCGTTTGGACTATCTCAGGCCCTTTTCAAGAGAAGAGAGACCCTATTACCTTATTTACGATTCGCATGGCCATTATCTCCTGCCAACAAAGTGAACCAGCCGGTTTTTCGACACTATATATATACATATACACACATGTGTATCATTTCCCATACCACTATTTTCTTTTTACACATATACATACACATCTTAAGTGAACACGAATGTTACATATACATTCATTAATTTAACTTCAATATATATATATATATATATGTAGATTACACATGTGTGGATGTGTACATGTATGGACACGTATACAATTACGTAGAATTCAATAGGTGTGAAAGGGGGAAGGGAGAAGGGAAGAATCTTTCGGACAATGAATACAAAAGGCACCACACATTAAACAGGAGATAGAATATATGTATGTGTTTGTCTGTGCATGTGTGAGAGAAAGAGAAAGAGGGATGTAGGAAGGAAAGTAGAAAGAGAGGATTGGTTCGGTAAGAGAGAGGGGGTTAAGGGGTTTTAGGGGGTAGAAAAAGAGTAGTATGACACATAGGTTGTTCATCGGATGAACGCTGATGCCGTAGTGATGGGGATAAATCGTGCAACCCACCACATTTGAGGAAAAAAAGAGAAAATGAGAAAGTTTTACCTTCGATCGTTAATAACGCTACTGTCATAATTAAAAATGGAATAAAAAAAAAATAATAATAATAATAATATTAATAAAATTTAATTTTTTTATTTTATTTGGTTTTTAAAATATTTTAATATATTTAATACAATATATATAAATATATTTTAATATTTATATTATTAATATTTAAATTAATATTATTAATATTTTAATTAATAATTATATAATGTATTAATTATTATTATTATATTTAATTTATATTAATATTATTATTATATATTAATTAGTATTAAAAATTATTATTATATTATTAATTAATTATAGTATATATTCTAAATTAATATTATAAATAATATGTAATAAATATTTTAAATTAATAACGAAAGTAAATTTAAATTTAAAGTTTATATAATAATTTCATAATTTTTATATTATTAAATTTTATTTTATTTTATTTTTTTTATATTAATAAAATTTAATAAATTTAAATGTAAAATTTTATTTATATAAAAATGAAAAAAGGGGGAATAAAAATAAGAAAAAAAAAATATTAATAATCAACAAAAAAGAGAGAGAGAGAGAGAGAGAGAGAGAGAGAGAGAGCTCAGAGGATGTGGGGAGGGGATGACAAAAAAGAAACCAAGAAAATTCTCGATAAAAATTGATTTTAATTTAAATTCATTTATGATAGGTACTTTATTTTATTTTATTTTGTTAAAGTTTCTGTTCTTCTTTTTCTTTATTTTTTATTTTTAATTTTTTTAATAGAAATCCGATGTAATAGCAATTGCGTATTCTTTCTTCTTGCTTACTCAAAGTACTCGATTTATTAATTCAATAAGCTCTCTCTGTGAGAGAGGAAAATCCGATGGACCCACCTCTCTTTCTCATCAAAAAAAAAGAGAAAATAAATAATATAATATAATATATTATATATTGGAAGGTAGAAAAAGCTTAAAGATAGGATGAGAAAGGTAGGAGTGGGGGTGGGGATGGAGTTGAGCTAGGCTGGAACAGGGTACACATAAAGCGATGTAATTAAAAAAATGTGGGTCCGGTCTTTGGATGATTAAACCGATCAGACGCGAAAAAAGAGAGAATGAGAGAAAAGAGAATAAAAAAAAAATATAATTTAATTGTAATGATGGTGGTAAAAAAAAAAAAAAAATAGAAAAAAAAAAATAAATAAAAAGAGAAAAAACGAGAGAATAAATACATGCGTGTATGTGTATGTGTGAGTGTATAGGAAGAAGAGGGGGTAAAAGAGATAAATAGTATGTGTGCGTATGAGAAAGAAAAAGAATGAAAAAGAAAATATATATATATATATATATATATTTTTCATGAGAGAGAAAAAGAGAAAATGAGAAAGAACGAGAGAGAATGAGAGAGAATGAGAAAGAGAGAGAAATAGTATTCAATCAACGTTGATTGATACCCCCTCCCCAAAAAAAAGAGAAAAAGGGGTTGGTTTTGGAGGAGTGAGAGGGGGAAATCTTTCTCCTTTTTTTTTTCTAATACTAAAATACGTATAACCGATGGATCTAATGTTTATTAGATATATTAGTATTAAATGTTAATATTAATAGTGTTAAATAAATGTTTATTATAAATTAGTATTATCGAACGTTTAATATCTTTTCTAATTAAAGTAAAAAACAAAAATGTTTCGTCTTTCTAGGGGTAATTGTTATTTTTAGTTTTTTATTTTTTTTTTCTAAATGAACTTACATATTGTTAATATATTGTAATACAATAATTTAAATTTATGTAAATGTTAATATATTGTAATATAATATATTAATATTTATAAACTGTTAATATATTGTAATACAATATATTAAAAATACAATAAAAAAAAAGAAAATGATTTGTCTTCCTAGGGGTAACCTGTTCTTTTTCGATTATTATTTTTTCTGGTATTTTTGGGAAATTTTTTTAGTTTTTTAAATTAACTTACATACTAAATATACAATATTTAAAATACTTTGGCTTTTTTTTTTTTTTTTTTTTTTTTTTTTATAATGTAGAGCATTTAATATCCTCCAATATCAAGGGGAATTTGATGAGCACATTTCATTTCATTTATACGACAGACGTATTATATATTATTATATATTTCATCCCTTTATTTTCTTTTTCTTTTTATTTTTGTAATAATATTCAATTTAATTGAAGTTATATGTATTAGTTTAGAACAGAATAATTTTTTTTGAGAACTCATCATTTTCACGATTGTGTGAATTATATTTTGTAGATTCTTTTTTTTTTTTTAATTACATTTATAATAATGCGTATATTAGCATTACTATAATAACATTGAAACGAAAATAATAAGAATTAAATATGAATGATTGAATGACGAAAAGAAAAAAAAAGCAAAAAAAAAATAAACAATAACAATATCTTAAACAATTATCGTAAAACCCCTTCTTGTCCCCCCTCCCCTCTCAAAAAAGAAAAAAAAACTGCATCTAGTTGAACTGCACAATCAATGATAGAATTACCAAAAGAAAAAAAGCAAAAAAAAAAGGACAATAAAAATATCTTAAACGTTTATCGTAAAACCCCTTCTTCCTACAAAAAACGAAAACATTGAAAAAACTGCATCTAGTTGAACTGTACACACGTAATAATCGTAACAGTAGTATTAGTAATAGTAGTAGTAATAGTAGTAGTAATAGTAGTAGTAGTAGTAGTAGTAGTAGTAGTAGTAGTAGTAGTAGTAGTAGTGGTAGTAAAAGTGAGGAAAGAAAAAAAAGTGAGCGAATCGATAGCTACCCCTAACCGGTAGCTACCTACCCTTTCCTTTTCCTTTTTTTTCTTTTTTCTTCCTCTTTCTCTCTTTTTCTCTCTCTCTCTCTCTCTCTCTCTCTCTGTTTCTCTTTGTGTTTTCTTTTCAAGATATTGCAAGGTACGATGACGTTTCTCCTCTTCTTCTTCTTCTTCTTCTTCTTCGTAGTCGTAGTCGTCGTATTCGTAGTCGTCGTCCTCATTTTTCAAAACGATTCCCGTAAAAGCGAGATGAAAATGACAGAAATGACGGAGTACACTTCGTCGGTCTTTGCTAGTAGGGTTGTGTTAGTTCTTACCCTTAAGATTTATAACCGTGCCACAAGCTAAACGACGAGCAAGATGGAAAGAACACCCTCACCCCTACTACATCCCAACCTCCTCCACACTCATCCTGAGTTCGACCTTAAGAACAAAGTACGTTAAATGCAAAACGTTCCGGCTTTTTACCTCGAAAATATATCAGGAAAAAAACGAAAAAAGAAGAAAACAGAAAAAGAGAAAAAGAAAAAAGAAAGAAAAAGAGATATTTGTGACACATATATATGTTTGAGATATATATATATATTGGTATCCTTTTTGAATAGCACGGTATTTGAATTGCACAGTTAAAAATTGCAACAACTTTCAAGTTACATAAAGTTGCGAGAATTACGTTTACAAAATTTGACCTTTTACATTGTTTTACTTTTCTCAATTAAAATAATTTCATGTTATTTTTGTATAAGTGAAATGTTATAAATAAAAATACAAAATCATTTGTATTGAATAGCACACAGTTCTTGAATTGCACGAAGTCGCGAATAGTATGGTTAAAAATTGCAACTACTTTTGAATAACACGAAGTTTTCGAATTACACAAGTTGTAAAAATTACGTTTATAAAATTTCACCTTTTACATTTTTAAGTTTTATTTTTTTAAATTGAATGAGTGTTATTTTTGTACAAATGAAATTTTACAATTACAAATACAAAATTATTTGTATCGAATAACACAATTTAGAATAACACGATACTTAAATTGCACAAAGTTGCGAATAGCACGGTTAAAAATTGCAACAATCCTCGAATAACACGAAACTTGAATTACATGAAGTAGTGAAAATTACAGTAAAAAATTAAGTTTCACTTTTCTAAATTTAATGAATTTTATATTATATTTGTACAATAGAAATTTTACAGTTAAAAATACAAAATCATTTGTATTGAATAACACGGTATTTGAATTGCACGAAGTTGCAAATAGGATGGTTAAAAATTGCAACTACTTTTGAATGACACAGAGTTTTCGAATTACAAGTCGCAAAAATGACGTTTATAAAATTTATTATATTTATTTATAATTATTTATTTATTATTTTTGTACAATAGAAATTTTACAGTTAAAAATACAAAATCATTTGTATTGAGTAACACGATTTAGAATAACACGGTACTTAAATTACACGAAATTGCAAATAGCACGGTTCAAAATTGCGACAACCCTCGAATAATTAAAAAAATAATAATAAAATAATAATAAAATAATTCGTAGTTCGAATTACACGAAATTGCGAAAATTACTATTATAATTTGACCTTTTACATTTTTTAACTCTTTCAGTACTGAATACTTTTAACAAACATGTTTTGTAGGAACAGAATAATTTATTATTAACTAGATTCTAATAATAAATTATATTTAATAATTAAAATTTTTCTTTTTGTGTGTATTGAATATAATTTAATTAATTAATATAAACATTACATTATTTTACATTAATATTAACAAACACATATATGCGTCTATGAACACTGTAAGGATTGAGTTTCACTTTTCTAAATCGAATGAATTTTATATTATTTTTATCCACTTGAAATTTTACAACAAGAAATATAAAATTATTGCAATCAAATAACACGATTTAGAATAAACACGAAACCAATTAGCCATGTGTTATTCAATGGATGCCTGTATACTGAAAAAAAAAATTCACACGAATACATTTATTTGTATGTTACCTATAAACATTTATATATATAATATATATATATATATATACGTATGTGTCTGTATGAGAGAGAAAGAGATAGGAAGAATCGTTTTATCCGGCTGGAAAATTCCGTAGCAAGCGTTAAATGGTCAATGACTGTCCACCGGCTGGAAAATTCCAGTTTTTCGAGGGTCCACGACGGGACTACGGGGTAGAATGATTTGGCCACTTGTTGAATTCGAAACGGGGAGTTAGCTGTCGGTGGTAAAACGGTTTTGGGAACGGGGTTAGAGGGCGTAGGTAGATATAAGTGAGGTGAGGTGAGGTGAGGTGAGATGAGGTGGTAGTGGTGGTGGTGATGGTGGTGGTGGGCCTCACTTGTTGCAATCATCAAACGAAACAGTCATCGAACAGGTTGTTGTTCCGCTGGTTAGCCACGTTTTACGTATATTTGACGCGGATTCCCGATCAACTCTCTCTCTCTCTCTCTCTTTCTCTTTTTCATTTTAGAGATGGGAAACATTTTCTCTCTTTCTCTCTTTTTCACTCATTCACATTCTCTCTTTCTATCTATCTATCTCTTTCTATCTGTAGTCATAACTGAATAAACGAGAATCGTGTTGCTTTATTGCGGTTGACTACTACCAAAATAAATTTATTGTTCTTTTTATTTCGAAAATTTATTTTTTTATATTATATTATTTTATTATATTCGTTTATTTGAGTTATTTATGTAATGTATATATTTTAGGATGAATCAAAAAATATATATATATATATATAAATTAGTGGGTGTAAAGTAATTTTATTTGAGTTCAAATCTAAAATTGTGTTATCTGAAGTAAGATAGTAAATGAATTCATTTTTCGTTCATTCTGATATTTGTTTGTATTTTCATTTTTTTTTTTTTTAGATAATTGTATAAAGGGAGAGTAAAGATATGTTTGGTCAAATTTTGTAGATTGTAATATTTTTGTGGGTTTATGTAAAGTAACCCTTATAATATTCTTTTAATTATGTAGGTCTTTTAGAATACTATACTATATATGGTGTAATATAAAAATTTAGATAAATTATATTTTATATCCTTAATTCCTACAAAACTATATATATATATATATATATATATATATATATATATATATATATATATACTTTTATTTGATTTTATTTTGCATTTTATGGTAGATAAAATTTCTCATTTACGAGAATATACACGAGATAATATCGTTATGTAAAATAACCTTATAAAATCCAAATATCTCTCACCCTCTCCATCTCCCTCTCACTCTTACACTCTTTCTCACTTTCATTCCCTCTCTCTCCCTTTCTTTGTTCGTTATCAAAGGAATCGTTTATCTCTAACAATTTAACTTTATTTATGAGATATATATATATATTTACATTCTTACACCTTTTAATCCCATCATTTAGATTCCTTTTTGTCAAAGATCCTATAACAACAACAATAATAATAACCCATAACCCATAACCAACAAAACAACCAACACATTTATGAAAATATTGAATCCTAAGTTTCTATTTAATATCTCTTTTATTCGTCATCAAAGGAAAGTTGGTGTAAAAGGTTGGAGAAGAAGGTATACCTTCTTCCATTCTTTCTCATTCGTTGCTTGAGTTGAGTTGAGTTGAGTTGGTTTGGTTTGGTTTGGTTGAGGTAAAATCACGGATAGAAAGAGAAGAAGAAAAAGAAGAAGAAGAAGCAGAGAAGATTCTTTACAAAGCCGATCGACGTCTGGATGTTCAAGGGTCAGGTACAACGTAATCATTACTGTCATCGGAAAGCTCCAATCCTTTTCCCTTCGTAATTTCAGTCGGCAAAAGTACCGACTTTGGTATAGGAAACTCTGAAGAGTCTCCTTCCCTCTCTCTCTTTCTCACTCTCTGCTGGACTCTGACTGAGAATTCTTGGTGTTGGTTGATGTACCTGGTGAAGGGAGTGGGGGGAATGGTGGAATGGGTCTCATTAAGGACGCCTTCATAGCCCTTCATCCTTTCTTCTTCTTCTTCTTCTTCTTCTTTCTGTTCTTCTTTTGGTTTTTATTTTTCTTCATCTTCTTCTTCTTCTTCTATCATGCGACTATCCTGACTATCCCTATTTCCCTTCCTCCCCCGAGCCCTCCTCCTCACCTTTCTATGTTACCTTAGACGTGAAGCAGTTCGTCTTTTATACCTGGGGTATAACACAAGCTACCCAACCTTAAAAACCAACCATACCAGAGAGATCTTTCAGCATCTCTGATCTCTCACCTATTTCTCTTTTTCTAAAAGGTTTCTTTATATTCGTATTGTATGTATATATAACTTACAGTAATCTTTTTTTTTGTATGTGTGTATGTGAGAGTATGTTTGTGTGTGGATGTGTTTGTGTGTAAATCTTAGGTCGACCCAAAGGTAATTGACTGTGGTCGTTCTAGTCCGAACTTAATTTCGTCACGAATGATCAGAAATCTTTACGATTAGTTTCTTTTTCTTTTTTCTTTGTGTTTTTTTTTTTTTGGTTGGGTTTATTTCTTTTTTTGTTTTTTTTTTAAAGGTTAGATGATTTAGAATAATTATTTTGAAAGAGAAAGAGAGAGAGAGAGAGTCGTTTTTATTTTATTTGATGATATTAAGTTTGGGAATAATTTTAATATAGTTGTATATATATATATAATAATTAATTATTATATATAAATGCAATAGTTAATTTTATTGTAGAAATATTTGATCGTTTCGAAGATTACATTATTTTTATTTTTATATAATGTTTTTCAAATAATATATAATAATTATATATATATATATAATATTATTCAAATAATAATTAATTTTATCGTAGAAATATTTGATGTTTTGACGATTACTTTATTTATTTTTTTTTTTATTTTCTTTTTAAATAATATATAATAATTAATATTCAAATAATATATAATGTTTTTTAAATAATATATAATAATTAATATTCACAAATATTATATAATATTATTTAAATAATAACTAATTTCATCGTAGAAATATTAGATGTTTGCAAAATTAATTTATTTTTATTTTATTTTCATTTTTTTTCTATTTTTCTTAAATAATATATAATAATTAAATATTCAAATAATATATATAATAATATTATATAATAATATTATATATATATATATATATATATATATATATATATATATAATATTATTTAAATAATAATAATTGTTGTTGTAAAAGAATTTAAATATATGTATATATGTATATAAAACATGAAAAATATAAAATAATTCGTTAGTATACACGAGCACACGTGTACGTATTCTATACACATATATATAGTTATATAACACTAAAAAGAACCATATTCTTACCTCAGAGAGGTTATTGATTGAAATTGTAAACAATTAGATAAGAAGGAAGTTAACGTACGTATGTACGTTGTTGTTATTATTCGAATAAACAGTAGTAATGTGTCCGTCATAGAAGCAACACGTGCTTACCGGTTTTATTCAACAAATTATAGTAGGTTTATTTTAATCCATTTAAAATTAATAATTATTATAAATTGTTATATATATATATATATATCATGCTAATATTATTTTACATTTATCCATAAGTAGTATTACTTACAGCTATTTCTTTTTTGTAAACGAATTTTTTATTAATATTGAATTAATTTTAATAATAGAAAATTAATATGAAAACAATTTTCTATTTTGTATTTATCGATAAACTAATACCTATAGTGTTTTTTTCTTTTTTAAATGAATTTTCTATTACTTCTATTAATTCTATTAATTCTATTAATTCTGTTAATTAATTCTATTAATATAAAATAAATATTAAAACAATTTTGTATTTCACATTTATCGATAAAGTAATACCTATAGTTTTCTTTTTCTTTAAACAAATTTTTTTTATTAATATTATATTAATTCTATTATTATAAAATTAAATATTAATACAATTTTCTATTTTACATTTATTTATAAACTAATACCTATAGTTTTCTTTTTCTTTTTTAAACGAATTTTCTATTACTTCTATTAACTCTATTAATTCTATTAATTCTATTAATTCTGTTAATTAATTCTATTAATATAAAATTAAATATGTGAAAACAATTTTCTATTTTACATTTATCAATAAACCAATACCTATAGCTTTATTTTTTTTTAAAGACACCAAACTTGTTATTATTGTTCAAATCAAACTTGCAAGTTTGAAACAAAAAAATAAAAAAACATTATCCAACATTAATCTCACAAAACTAGAATCGTTGAATTGATTATTTTTCATAAAAAGAATTTTATTTTTCAAAAAATAAAATCACTCATTCGATTATTTTTCAATATTTTCCTTCAACAACAACAAAAAATAAATAAATAAATTAATAAAAATGTTGATAAAGATAAATTAATCGATTTATTCTTCGCGATACTTCAAGAGATCTTCAATTTAACGGTGAGAAAGTTGGATAACGAATAAGATAAAAATACACAGGGATAAAAAAAGAAAAAGAGAAAGAGAAAGATAACGATAAAAAGCTATTGTCGTTTGACGTTACCACCAATTTGTGTGTTTTTACATTGGAAGGGGGTGTAGTGGTGGTGGTGGTGGTGGTGGTAGTGGTAAGGGGGTAAAACTGAGTAGGAAGGTAGGACTCGAGGGATATCTTCTCGAGTATATACCCTCTTGCTAGGTTGAAGTAAACGAGAAAGAAATAAAGAAATAAATAAAGAGGTGACAAAGGGGTGAAAACGTATAACCAAGTATACAGTGAGGGGGAGGGTAAGGGTGAAAGGGGAGGATATTATATCTGTCGGTGTCGTAAACGAGCCACAACAAAAAAAAAAAAAAACATACCTACATATACATTTGAATTGATCTAAAAAAAAAAAAAACAACAAATAATAAAAAATAAAGGAAAAAAGAAAAAATATCAAATGAGATAGGGGTGAATGGTGGTGGTGAAGAAGAAGAAGAAGAAAAATAAAAAAAAATAAAAAAATAAACAAAGAAATAAAAAATAAAAATCTTTTTTATACAGGTAGATTCGTATAAATTTGATCGTTTCTTCTTTTCAACCCTTATTCTTTTTCTTTCTCACTCACTCACCCTCACTCTATCTATCTATCTATATATATATATATTTCGCTGTTGAACGTAATCGTATTGTCTTGTATGATAATCGAATTCTCACCTTTCAATTTTCTTTCTACAACTTTTTTTTTTTCTTGTTTTTTGCTTTTTATTCCAGGGCGGCGGAGGAAGCGGCGGGGCTGCGGGAGGGCTGAAATTCACGGTGGCCGACACTTGTGAAAGGATCAAAGAGGAATTCAATTTCATCCAGCAACAGTACCATTCGTGAGTGTTCTCTCTCTCTCTCTCTCTCTCTCTCTCTCTCACTTTTTATATTTTTTTTTCTCTTTTTTTCTCTTTTTATTTTTCTCTTTCTCTTTATTCTCCCTTTTCCCCCCCCCCACTTTTTCTTCTATTTTCCTGGTTCTTTCTCGTTGTCGGACGATTCTCCCCCCTCCTCCTTCTCCTCCTCCTCTTCCTCGTCCTCCTTCTTTTTCTCTTGAAACTACGAACCATCCACCCCCTGACTCACTCAACCACCCAAACCCACCACCCCCCCTCCCCTATCCATACCCAACTCGATGTTTCTCGAAGTTTCTACGTTTATCGACGCGCTCGATGTTTCTTTTCTCTTACGCTTTTTTACCCTTTTACTACCCCTTCATCCCCTACTTCTACCTACTACCCCTTTTACTTTTCTTTCTTTTTGTTTGTTTGTTTTTGGTTTTTTTTTTTTTTTGTTCTTTTAGTTCCTTTTTTCGAAAATCAAACCTTACGAGAGTTGAATACTATCGGTGGCACGCATTCGATCTCTCCACGTATCCTCTTTTATCTTTTTATCTTTTTATCTTTTTATCTTTTTATCTTGTTTTTTATTTTCGTTCTTTCTATTTCTTTCTCTATACTCATTGTTTTTAAACCCTTCTTTTTTTTTTTTCTTTTTATTAACAAATCTCTTTTTCTATTTCTCTCTATCTTTCCTTGTTAAATTAAATTTATTTGTTTTTTCTTATTTTCTTTTTCTTTTTTTTT
>NW_015149037.1:482003-493024 GCF_001465965.1 Polistes dominula | reverse complement strand
TTTTTTTTTTTTTTTTTTTTTATTAACAAATAAATCTCTTTTTCTTTCTGTCTCTCGTTGTTGAATGAAATTTATGTATTTCTTTAATTTTGTATTGTTTGTTTATTTGATAGATGCATCACATTTTTTAAAAATGTATTTACGATGAACTGAATGAAAATATTAATAAGTATTTTTTTAACAAATCTTTTTCTGTTTTTTCTTCTTCTCTTTTTCTCTCTTTCTCTTTTTATCTCTCGTTGTACTCATTTTTTCTAACTCTTTCTTTTTTATTAACAAATATCTCTTTCTTTATCTCTTTCTCTTTCTACCTCTCGTTGTTGAATGAAATTTATGTATTTCTTTAATTTTGTATTGTTTGTTTATTTGATAGATGCATGACATTTTTTTAAAATGTATTTATTATAAACTTGATCAAAATATTAATTAGTTCGTATAATTTGAATGATTGCAACAAGATATTCAATAATAAATATCAATTCTATATAATATCATTCTAATTATTACGATAAAATATATATATATATACGAAATAATAATAATAATAATAATGATATTATTGAACATATTAAAATATAATTTAAAAATGAAAAACAATCAAACAATATACATAACATTAATCGTTGTATTATATTTTTAATTATAAGTATTATTTTTTGGATATATTTATCATACAACTATTAAAATCAGATATTTCTTTTTTTAACAATTTTATATTGTCAGTTAATACAAATCATATATTTATTTCTATTAAATGAGAATGATCGATTATTATTCGATGCTCTTTTACCCCATTTTAATTAATTTCACATTAATTCACGCGTTATTGTGGCTCATATGAATCAAAATATGACGATTGTTTTATAGATAAAAGTTAGGTTATGTTCAAATCATTTCACATACTCACCAAAATTTATGACCAGCAGATGGCACTGGATTTACTTACCTTTTTCTCTTTTTCTTGTCTTTTTTAAATTAATTAATTATTTTATAAATAAATTAATGTAATACAAAAACCTTGCTGTATGCTAATTCAATGATGTGTCAAAATTTCAACACAAACGAAATCTACATTTTTTTATATATATATATAGAAAATTTGTATAGTTTGTTTAAATGTTTTATAAAGAAAAGTAACGTCACAATTATCATTATTTATTATATTATTTATTAAATACAATTATTATTATTATTTATTATAATTATATTAATTAACGTCACAATATAATTATTTTGGTTATAAATCAATAATGGTTGGTCATAAAAAATTACAGAGAGATAGAATATTTTTGTTCGATCAAAACCATGTACTACGTGAAACAACTCACGAGTAGTTTTTCTTTCGTTTACAGAAAAAAAAAAAAGAAGAAAATTAAAGTAAAGTACAATTGGAGAGAGAGAAAAATAAAAGCTTGAACAATCGATTCTTTCTTTTCAACGTGTAAAAAAAAAAAAATAGACAAAACGTAAGAGAAAGAAAGAAAGAAAGAAAGAAAGAAAGTAAAAAAGTAAAAAAAAAGAAAAAGGATAGAAAGAGTCGACCATCAAGGTGGTATGGCCACCGTAATCTCGTTTACTCACCATCCCCTTTCCCCTCTTCTACCACTCCTTACACTCTCACAGATCCTTTTTCCTCCTCCTCCCCCCCTGCTCCTCTTATTCCCCTCATTCCCCCATACACCCCCACTTCTTCCTCAACCTTCGAGAAACTCGATCTCGTAGTTTAGAAGATACGTGAGTCGCGACCATGTCTCGCGAATCTTGAAAGAGGTTGAAAAAGGTAAGGTTGTAAGGATGAGGGATGAAAGAGGGGGCGGGGGGTTGGGAAAGGAATATGGTGGTTTCTCGAAGGGATTGAATGTTTAGAAATGGTGGAGTTGATAGAATATGGTATTCAATGTTTTTTCTTTTTTTTTTTTTAAACTTTGATCTTAGTTTGTGTGTGTTTTTATGTATGTGTGTATATTTATGTGTATAATGTGTTTAATGAGTTTGTTTGATCATGATGATAATCTTTATATAATAACTCAAGATGATTGTTTATTGATTTCAGGTTAAAACTCGAATGCGAAAAGCTGGCCAATGAAAAGACCGAAATGCAGAGGCATTATGTCATGGTAAGACACTTTGTAAGTTTCTTTGCAAATTAATTTTTTTGATTCTTTTCTATTTTATTTTTTCTCAACTTCCTTTTACTCCTCCTCCTCCTCCTCCTCCTCTCTTCCTCCTTCTTGTACTCCTTCAATACTTTTTTTTAATTTTTAATAAGATGATATTACGTTTTTATTTATTGGTTTATTAGTTTTGGCTCATTGAAAAGTAAATTTATTTCACCCCCATTAAAAAACAACAAAGACACACGATACAATAGAAAAATACAAAATAGAATTAACAAAAAAGGGTAGGTGGGTGGGTATGGTGGGGGGTAGTATGATAAAGAAAAAAAAATTAATGAAAAATTCTCTTCCCTCTCCTTTTCCTCCTCCTGTTACTCCTCCAATCCTTTCTTCAATTTTTCCAAAGATGATTTTATATTTTTGTTCACTCGTTTATTAATTTTAATTCATTGAAAAATAAAATCCCTCCAACCTTATAAAGAATAAATAAAAAATAATTGTTTTATTCTTTTCTATTTTTTTTCTCGTCCTCCACCTTCTCTTATTCCCTCTCCTCCTGTTACTCCTCCTACTTCTCCAATCCTTTCAATAATTTTTCCTAAGATGATGTTACTTCTTTATTTATTCGTTTATTAGTTTTGGTTCATTGAAAAATAAAATCCCTCCAACCTCATAAAAAAAAGATACAAAATAATATATTTATTCTTGTCTATTTTATTTTTTCTCCTCTTCCTCTTATTCCTTCTCCTCCTGTTACTCCTCCTACTCCTCTAATCCTTTCTTCAATTTTTCCTAAGATGATAATACATTTTTATTTATTCGTTTATTAGTTTTTTAGTTTATTGAAAAATATAATATCCTTCCACCCCCATAAAAAGACAACAAAGACACAAGACACAATAGAGAAATAAAAAATAGAATTAACAAAAAAGGGTAGTTGGATAAGTAGGGGTTAGAAGGGAGGGGTTTAGGTAGTAGTTTTGTAGAGAAAAAGAAATTAGTGAAAAAAAAAGCAAAAACAAAAAAGAACAACAGAAAACAAAAGAAAAATTCATGACGCATTCCAACGTAAACAAAACACTGGGAGAGAGAAATTGAGATAGGAAAAAGAGTGAAAAGATGGTAGTGGGGTTGAGGATAGGGGGTGGGGGAGTGAAGAGGGAAAGAGGGAATTAATTAAACGTCTAAAAGTTAGCTGCTGCTGCTGCTGCTGCTGCTGCTGCCGTTGCTGTTGCTTCTACTTCTACTTCTGCTTCTGCTGTTGAGTAGATCCGTTTCAGAATCAAAGCTAAACGCAAAGTGATACAAAAAGATCAAAAAAGAAATGTGTTTGTGTATGCATGTGTGTATATATATATATATTTATATATAAAATAAAAAAGAGTAAAGGGAGAGGGGGAAAGAAAATTGGAGTAACACGAGGGATGTTGCGTAAAAGATTAAAAAAAATAAACAAAAAGGAAAAAAAATAAAATAATAAAATTAACACACAAACACAAAATTACATATTAAATTTGATAATATAATTTTTTTAATATTTTATTTGGTATTTTAGCTTTTTTTTATATTATTATTTATTTTATAATAAATATAGAATATATTTTTTATAATATATATATTTAATTTTTAATAATTATTTGATATTTATTTAGTAATATTATAATTTATCTATAAAATTTAATAATTACATAATTTTTAATTTATATTTAATAATAATAATAATAATAAATTAATAAAATAAATAATAATTAAATTAAAAAATAATATAAAATATATAAATGTATTATTATATAATAAATTACAATATTATTTATTTTAATTATTCAAATATTTTATTTTTTCTATGTAACAAGCTATTTTATTTATAATAAAAAATTTCATATACACCTCCACACACTCATACACACACATTAATAAATCTATAATTCATGGTCAGATATTTTTTTCAATGGTTGTACGAAAACAACAATAAAAAGAAATAATTCTTGATCGATTTTATGGGGTTGGGTGGTGGGTGGAGGTAGAGAAAATCAATGGGAATAAGTAGGAACAGTTGGATGAAAGAAAATTAGGAGGATAACAAACGATATCATCTAATATTTAACGATTGATACTAGATAATAGATAATAGATAATAATTCGTATTATTTTTCCTTCTATCAGCACCTTTCCCCCACTTCCATCCTCCTCATCATCGTTTCGTTCTCCCCTTCTTATTCTGTTCTTCTTCTACCTTTCCCCTTCTCATTGCGATTTCATCCCCCGTCAACGACGAAGGTAATTAACTCGGTGAACCGTACTAATCGTATCGTCATCGGTAAGAAGCTTAACTCGAGCTTACTTATATTAAAGTACGGCATTAAGGTGGTCCAAAGTATTTACGAAACGGGGGTGGTGGTCCATACTACAGGGTAGAGAAGGGAAGGTAGTTTTTTTTTTCTAATTTTTCTAATTTTTTTTTAATCGTAAAGAAGAAAACTAAAAAAAAAAACAAAAAAAAACAGAACATTTTTAATTAGAACGAAAATAATTGGAATAATAATAAGTTTATTTTTTTTATTTATTTTTCTAATCAATATTCTTTTATTTATTTATTATTATTATTTATAATTTTATTATTTTATTTATTATTATATTTATTTTTGTAATTGACTGTTTTGTTAGTTTCTTTTTTTTTAGAATTTCAATTACGTTCAATGTTTTTACGAAACAAACGTGGGTGGTGGTCCATACTACAGGAAAGTGGCTTATTTTTTTTTTTCTTTACATTTTATAGTTTTTTTTTTTTTTTTTTTTCAATAAGAAAATAAAACAAGAAAAACAGTTTTTATTCGAACGAAATTAATTGGAATAATTAATGTAATTTTTCTTTACTTTATTTTACATATTTTTCCTTTACTTAACTTTGGTTTATTTATTTATTGTAAAATTAAATTATTATAATTATTATTATATTTATTATTATTATCTATTTGTTTTAAATAAGTTTATCTACAATTTTAATTAGATTAAGGTAGTCCACACGTTAAGGGGTGGGTGTCTTTTTTTATTTTCTACTTTTTACTGTTTCTTTCAATTACAAAACCAAACCAGAAAAAAATGGTTTTAATAAAAATAGTAATAATAATATTAATAATAATAATAATAATCATTTATTGTTTTTTTATTTTTTCTTTACCTAAATTTCATTTATTTATTTATTTATTTATTTATTTATTTATTTATTTATTTATTTATTTCTTTATCTAATAATTATATTATATTTTAATTAATATTATATTTATTACTATAATCGATTTGTTTTATAAATTTTTCCACAATTCTAATTATTTTTTTTTATATTATATTTTAATTAAATAATTTTAATAATTTTAATAATTAAAAACTGTAATAGCAGTAAATAAAAATAATTTAAAAAAAAAAAAGGAATAGTATGTTAATAAAAATATTATATTGAGTTGACTTTTTTCGTGGTAGAATTTTGGTTTAAGGCTCGTTCTAACAACTAGGATAAAAGTTAGGGATGGTGGTACCAAGTGTCAGAGAACCTCACCGGAAATTGAATGCTCCGAATGAAATATCATCTCTTTCTCTCTCTTTCTCTCTCACTCACTCGTTCTCTCACTCTCTCTCTCATTTTCCTTTTGAAACGATTCGACACGTAGAAAGAAAAGAAAAAAAAGAAAAAAAAAAGAAAAAAATTCACACATCGGTATAGACACACGATCGAGTGTGCTGTTTGAAATTCACGTCATACATTTAAATACAAATACACACTATTCGCGTACACAAGTTTTTTTCACACTCCCTAAAAAAAAAAAGAAAATAAAAAAAAAAATAAAAAAAAATCGTTAGTAATAATTTTTTTTATATTTCTATTCATATCTGTGTATGCATTTATAAACTCAAAGAAAAAAGAAAGAGAAAAAGAAAGTGTGAGTGAGAAAGAGAGAGAGTATGGTTGATATTAAAAAATACGGTCGATCGGTAAAACCCTTTTATAAAATAAAAAATAAAATGAAATAAAAAATAAAAAAATATTAAAAAAAAAAAAAGTCGTTTCAATAGAACTGTACGTGTACATGTACCACAAGTACACATGTATATGTAGGTATGCATGTGTTACAAGTACACATGTATGTGTACGTGTATTTGGTAGGTTGGCGATAAACAAGGTCTTAAAATTCACGACGCTTTAAACGAATTTTTTCTCTTTTTCTTCCAACCTCCATCCTTTCATCCCCACCCTTTCACCCTCATCCACCCCTTCTACTCTTTCTCGATGCGTATAAAAATTTAAGCTTCTGGGTTCTCGAATAAAATGTAGTGAACAGTAGTAACACCAGCACTAGTAGTAATAGTAGTAGTAGTAGTAGTAGTGATGGTGATGTAGTAATAATAATAATAATAATAATAATAATAATAATAATAATAATAATAATAATAATAATAATAATAATAGTTGTACTAGTAGTGGTATGTAAAAAAAAGAGATCGAAAATATTTTTCGACTATCATCGTTGTCGTCGTCGTCGTCGTCGTCGTCGTCGTTCGTAAAGTTGAGCTCGAAGTAAATATTTTTTATCTTCTTCCTTTCCACCCCTTTCTGTTATTTTTTTTTCTTACCCCATTCCATTCCTCCTCACCCCCTTTTTTACCCCATATCTCCATTTCTTTCCTTCTCTTTTTATTTCTGTTTCTCCAAAGAGCACTAAAAATGAGAAGAAAAAGAGAGGGTGAGTTTGTGGGTGGTTGGGTGGTGGTGTTTGGTAGAAAGAAAGAGAAAGAGAAAGAGAAAGAAAAGAAAAGAAGACAAAAATGGTTCCCTGAAATCGCGAGTTTTCGTCCAATAGCTTTTAAAGCGACTGCGCGAAGTACAGTAACGAAAAAAAAAAAAAAAAAAAAACCAGAAAAAAAAATAAAAAATAATCAAAGAAAGAAAAAAATGAAGTAAAAATTCGGTTTGGAACGCTTTGTCCGCGTATAAACTCCCGGTGCTATTCGAGTGCTTTCTTTCTCTTTTTCTGTCTCACTTTTTCTCTCTTTTTCTTCTCATACTCTTCTACATCTCACCTCCACCCGTTTTTACTTTTTTTTTTATTTCATAGTAATGTCGCGCGATATACGTTTCTCTCACAAAGCACACAAAGCTGGAGATAAGAAGAGTGCGAATGGTATGTATGAGAGTGTATGTTTGTACGCTCATATATGTGTGTATATGTGTGTGGGTGAGTGCGAGGTAGAAGGGAGGGAGAAGGAGGACTTGTGTATATATATATATATATATATTTGTGTGTGTATGTATGTGAGTTTAGAAAGGTTAACGGCACGAGGGTGATAATAGAACGGAGGATACAAAAATTTTTGTCGAGGATACAGAAATTAAACGGGAATACTTTTTGAATTTAATCTAGATATTCACTTTTGTTTACTTTTTCTTCTCTACCGTATTAACCAACCCCTATTTTTTTCTTTTTTTTTTTTTTTTTTTTTTTTTTTATTAAAACCCCTTTTTATGTATTATAGTTACGTGCTGTTTTATTTTTTATTTTATTTGTTATTTTATTTTTTATTTTCTACTCAATTATATCCTTTGTTTCAAAGTTATCTTTGATAGTTTCTTTTGTTATTTTATTTTTATAGATTATTTTAAAATTATATACAGTGTGTATAAAATATAAAATGAAAGAAAGAAAAGAAGAAGGAAGTAGGGTAGGGAGTGAAATGTATAATGTGTTATCATTGTATTCAAATGTTGAAATAAATCTTTCATTTTATTTATTATCTCTTATCGTGTGTGCCTTTCTATTCGTTTTTTATTTTCTTATTGAGAAAAGAATTCACCAGGGGTTGGAGGGTAAGAAAAGAAAAGAAAGAGGAAGAATAAAGTAAAAAAAAAAAAAATAGAGTTTGTTTAATTCAAATTCAAACTTCGAAAGTTCGTTCAATCTTGCATCCAACAAAAACACATATAATAAACACTCATATGCAAACACACTCACCTACACCCATATATATATCCATAATAGGGGTTGAAACAAAAAAAAAAAAAGAAAAAAAAAACAGAGAACGAAATAAGATAATAAATAAATAAAAAAAAAATAGAATATTTAAGAGTTTGTTTAATTTAAATTAAAATTTCGAAAGAGTAGGATCAATCTTGCATCCAACTAAAATACATATAACACACACTTACACCTATAGAAACCCATACTGGAGTTGAAGTAAAATAAAAGAAAGCGAAACGAATAAGAAAATAAATAAAAAATAAAGAATAGAAAAGTACAGAATTTTCTTAACTCAAATAAAAATTTCGAAAGTTGAATCAATCTCACATTCAACAAAACCACATATAACAAACACCCACATACACATCCATAAATATCCGTACTGGGATTGAAAAATAAACAAATAAAAATTAAATAGAAAAATACAGAATTTCCTTAACTCAAATAAAAATTTCAAAAGTTCAGTCAATCCTACATCCAACAAAAACACATACAACGCATACCCATATACACACTCATAGGTATCCATACTGGTATTAAAAGGAAAGAAAAGAAAAAAAAGAATAGAAAAATTAAGAAGTATCCTTAACTCAAAATAAAATTTCGAAAGTTTGGGTCAATCTCATCCAATCATCCAACTAAAAACACATTCACAAATACACACACCCACCCACATAGATCCAAACATCCACCCACGTATAAAGTCTTCTCTATATTGTATCCTTTGATGTGTCACACGCGTGATAGTGCTTGCACGTTGGAATAGAAAGATCTTAGAGAGCGATAGTACAAAAAGAGAGAGAAAGAGAGAGAGAGAGAGAAAGAGAGAGTAGTACGTTTGATCGTAATTGTCGTGGAACTATAGCATCCCCTGGAAAATGTTAGAGACCGATGTGACACCGTACGAACGAGCAAACACCAAGCTGCCCCGAATGGATAGAAATAGAGAAATCCAACCAGAGAGTAAGAGAGAGAGAGAGAGAGAGAGGAGGGGGTGTTTCAGAGGTAGCACTGCTTGTAGGTAACAGAAGGGGGGTTCGGGGTTAAAATTGAGGGTTGGAGGTTCGGAGTTGGGGGTTCGAGGTTGATGGGGTTGGGAGCTGAGCCGGTAATCGATATCTCCAAAGTAAACGAAGAGAGAGAGAGAAAGAGAGAGAGAGAGAGAGAGAGTAAACGCTCGGAGAAACACTGGAAGAGAAAGAGGGAGAGAGAGAAAGCGTAGAAAGGGGTGAGTAGGAAGAGATGTGATAGTAGTAGTAGTAGTAGTTGTGGTGGTGGTGGTAGTGGTAGGATGGTTGAGGGTGAAACGAGAAGAGAGACGAAAGGGAGTAGGGATTGTAAAGGGTGAAGGAGAAGCAAGGAGAATTAGAAACAGAGATAGAGAGAGAGAGAAAGAGAAATTGATGTCGAGGGTTTGTCAACCACACTGGCAAGTATTATATATATATATATATGTATGTACGTTTTAACTGAAAGGAGTATTAGTACGTACAAAATACTCACGTATATGTACGTCTGCACGTATTATATCTATCTATCTATCTATCTATCTATCCATCCATCTATCTATTTATGTATCTATTTATCTATATATGTATGTAATGATATACATATGTATATAATATATTATATATATATATATATATATATATATAAAGATAAACACAAGCATTCACCTCGAGAATGTGCGTTTGATATTCTAATTCCGTCCTCGTGTATCCCGGCTGTCGCCCTTTTTCTCTCTGTCTCGCTCTCTCTCTGTCTCTCCTCTCTCTTCCGAAGTCTCTTTTCTCTTTTCTTTGTCTGTCTTCCTTTTGCTGTTTACCCTCGACGATTTTCATTAGGGTAACGCGCCACGTAAATCCTCGAGCTCGTCGCGCGGTCTCTTAACTTCTTTTTCCTTTTTCTATATTTCAACCCTTTTCATTTACTTTTCCCTACAAAATCATCGACTCGTTTCCCTTTCGTCTTACCTTCACACTCTCTCTCTCTCTCTCTCTCTCTCTCTCTCTCTCTCTCTCTCTCTTTCTCTCATTTTGTCTTTCTCTTATATGTTTGTTTCTTTCTCATATATACATAAACACATAACACGCACGAGTTTAATTTCTCTCTCACTTTCTCATTTTGTCTCTCTTTCTCATATACACATACACACGCAAACGCACGTACGCACGCACGCACGCACGCACACACACACACAGGTTTAGTTTCTCCCTTTTTCTCGTTCATATTTTCTCATTCATTTTCTTATTTTTTTTGAAGTGAAAACTTTATTAGAATGGGAGTGATCTGAAAAGTAAATAAACGGAAACGGAGCTATGTAACGAAGCTATGAAACGGTTGCCATACTAAATAATGAGAGAAAAAGAGACAAACATAGGATTAAGACTGCGAGGGAATGAGACGGAATATAGCTATACAGTTTTTCCTATTCTCGGTCTCCTCTTTATGCTATGCTTCGTAGTTATCGCTCCTGGTTGTATATGTGTGTGTTTGAGTGCGACTGCATACTACAAAGCTTGGCCACGTATACTTTCGATACTCGCAATGTTTGTAGGTAGGAGCGATAGAAGGGTAGAAGAATAAACAGAGATAAGAACGTTAATATGCAACAAAAAAATAAGGAACAAACGAACTGACGGTCGAAATAAAGAAAGAAGGTGCGAAATAACAAAAGAAAGAAATACCCTACGGACTTATCAGAAAGACCCTACGAACTTATCGGAAAGACCCTACGGACATATCAGAAAAACCCTACGGACTTATCGGAAAGACCCTACGGACTTATCGGAAAAAACCTCACTACTTTTAGTAAAATTTCTCCAAATGTAAAGTTTCCGAAAAGTAGTGAGGTTTTTTCCGAAAAGTAGTGAGGTTTTTTCCGAAAAGTAGTGAG
>NW_015149037.1:451928-474647 GCF_001465965.1 Polistes dominula | reverse complement strand
ATACCATGAACACATACCATGAACACATACCATGAACACATACCATGAACACATACCATGAACATATACATGAGCACATACATGAACATATACATGTGAATACATACTATAATATATTTTGTGAGTGGTTGAATAGATCGATATATACAACAGTAATATATATATATATATATATATATTAAACCTTCTCTCGGGTTTGCCAGAGGCAGGCACAAGCAAGCAACCACCAGCAGCCCCCTGAAGCCATTCGTCCTGGAACAAGCGGTTAAAGGCGGACACGCGGTGTGCTAAGTGACAGCCACTAACCGATTTACGATCGTATTCGCGTGTGCGCGCGCGTATACTTACTCAAACCACCCACACATACACACATACATACATATACATCTCTTCAGATCCCGATACCCATCCTCTTCTGTATTCTACACTCTCTCTTTCTCTCTCTACTACACTTTCCTGGTTAGAGGAAGTGTGGAAACTAGAAGAGGGGTGGAAATAGGGTGGTAAAGGGGGAAGGAAGGGTAGGTAGGTTGAGGGGGCGTTACGGTAATGTTCGATCGAAGTTCGATGCTCTCTCTCTCCAAACGAGATGATGTTAATTTGCACGAATTTCCGCGAAAGATATTTCTCTATAATTGTTATAACAAATTTTATATATATATATATATATATATATATATTTTTTTTTTCTTTCTTTTTTCTTTTTTTTGTTTGTTTTATAATTAAAATATGATATCAATTGAGATACTGTTTTATAGATTTTTTTCATCTGCGTTGAAATTGTATTTTCTTTTTTATTTTTATTTTTTTTTATTTTGAAAGAATAAAAAAATATTTGATCTTTAAAATGTTTAATATAAAATCCATTTGTTTTTGTTCGGGTTAAATATATCAAACTAACTTCTACTTATATTTATTAGTATTAAAAAGAAACGATAAATAAGAGATAACATAAAAAATTATTAATAAATTATTTTTCCGTTGACAAATGTTTAAATTATCATTAAATTGTATTTAAACAAAAAAAAAGAAAAGAAAATAACAAGATTTTTCATACACTTTGAATGCTAATATTCTTTAACATTCGACAAGGATCGTATTACAAGATAACAAAGAGAAAATAGGAGTTAGGGGTTGGAGTTTGATGTTGGGGGTATAAGTATGGGTGTGGGTGTGTAAGAGAAATGGGGATAGGTTTGTAGGTGGTTGGTAAATGATACTTTAGCGTGGTTCGTTGCATTCGAGATCCATCTTATTATAGTAGTAGTTGTAACTAACTACGATAAAATTCTTTAACTTAACTTAGTATACTTTTTACCCTTTTTTTTTTATTCTTATTAGTTTTTTTTTTTTTTTTTAGTTCGTTAATCATCAGATTACATTTTTAAAGCGATAATATTTTATGATAAATTAATTTTAAATAATTTTTATCATCATTTAAACGATAAAGATTATCCAAAGCAATTGTAAATGAATTGAATTTGATTTTTATTTTTTTTTTATATTTTTGCAAACAAACGTTCTGTTAAATCGCATTAAGAAGATAATTCTGATCTAAAAATTTGCAAAAATCGATTTTTTTTTTGTATTCTTAAAATGTTAATAAACATCATATAAAAAAAATGGATACTAAAAATGTTTTTCACTTTTTTTTTGTATCTTAGTTTGAAAAATGGCTAAAATTTAGGTTTCTAGACCAGAATATCCCATTAACCCCTATTATACTCCTCCAATTTTATATTAACCATAAGTTCTCAAAATTTTTATTAAATTAATAAAAATTATCTGTGAAATAATATTTAATTAATTAAATACATATTTATTTTTTTATTTAATAATAAATAATATACATTTTTCATACGTTTTCAATGTGATTGAAAAATCATTTATAATGTAATATAATAAATTTGTTGTTATAATGTTGAAAAATAAAATTGTTCAATTAGGATTGAAAAAAAATATGATTGAATCGATGTTTTAAATGTTATTTAGTATATATTTAAAATTTAAATTGTTTTTTTTTTAATTTTTCTGTTTCAGTATTACGAGATGTCGTATGGCCTCAACGTGGAGATGCACAAACAGGTGAGATTTCATCAAAAAATAAAAATAAATTAATTAATTTAGATCGTTTTAGTAATTATAATTGGAAAAAAAATTGTTTTCAACAATTATTGAAACTATCGTTTCTCGGTTAAATTTACTTTTGTTTAAAAAAAAAAAAAAAAAAAAACACGTAAGTAATTCTCGTATGTTTAAAATTGAAAAGTTATCTACACACTCACGTAATTTAATTTCTTCAAATTAATTTAAAAATAAAAAATAAATAAATAAATTATAGTTCATTTGAATCAAGTAATATTCGAGTTTAGCTTTAACAGAAAGAAAGGGGTTAATTTTAGGGGATAAATTAAGGTTAATGTTATAAAAGTTTAGGTTAAATAAACTTACATAACCTTCAAATTAATTTAATAAAAGAAAAAACATAATTATGGTTCAATTTAATCAAATAATTTTCTAGTTAGCTTTAACAGAAAATGGGATTAATTTTATAGGGAAAGTTTAGGTTAATGTTTAGGTTAAGGTTATGTAAATTTAGGTTATGTAAGTTTAGGTTAAATAAACTTAAATAACCTTCAAATTAATTTAAAAAAAAAAAAAACAAATTATAGTTCAATTTAATCAAAAATTATTCGAGTTAGCTTTAACCAAAAAACGGGGTTAATTTTACAGGATAAAGTTTAGGTTAACAAAGATCTTCAAATATTAATTTAAAAAAAAAGAAAAAGAAAAAAAATCAAATTATAGATAAATTTAATCAAATAATATTCGTGTTTAGTTTCAACCAAAAAAAAAAGGGGGGGGGTTAATTTTGTGAAATTTAGTTTAATGAAGATCTTCAATGAAACGAACGATACACTCATGAGACAATTGCAGGGGTAGAAAGAAGATCGTGCAAAACCGATTACTTTGAATTGAAATTGGGAGGGTGGTTAAAAAAGAGATAAGAAATAGAAAAGAAGGGAAAGTTTAAGGGTAAACGTTTAAGCTTGGCAAATCGTGTAATTTCGGCTAATTAAGGGGAAAAACAGTTAAAGGATCAACCCCCCAGCCCTGTTTCTTACTCTGTCAGCAATTTTCTTAAAAGCAAGTTTTAGTAATCCGTTTCGTTCTAACACACAGCACAGGTTTTAAACTACTATGCCAATGTTTACTGCCAAAAAGAATAGTATGGCAACTATATAAACAGAACATAACCTAAACAAAACTCCAAAAGTAACCCAAACCAACCCCTCTTGCACCCTTTAGATAAAAAGGGACGAGTTGATATTCATTAGCATTAGCGGCCGATCATTTCTCACCCTTGTATCTAAGGGCAAGAAGGGACTTCTTAATGGGGTGCAAGCCCAACAACGAATCGAGTATTGGTTGTTAAAGAGATTCACGAAAAGGGTATGAAGTGGGGGGTGAATAAAAAGGTGGTTAAAGGGATGAGAAAACAAGTACGACCAATTGTGTTTTCTTTTTCTTTTTTTGAAGTGAAAACTTCTTTAGAATGGGAGTGATCTGAAAAGTAAATAAACGGAAACGGAGCTATGTAACGAAGCTATGAAACGGCTGCCATACTAAATAATGAGAGAAAAAGAGACAAACATAAGATTTAGACTGCGAGGGAATGAAACGGAATATAGCTATACAGTTTTTCCTATTCTCGGTCTCCTCTTTATGCTATGCTTCGTAGTTATCGCTCCTGGTTGTATATGTGTGTGTTTGTGTGCGACTGCATACTACAAAGCGTAAATACACATATTCTTACGATACTCGCAATGTTTGTAGGTAGGAGCGATAGAAAGGTAAAAGAATAAACAGAGATAAGTACGTAGGTATGCGACAAAAGTATAAGGCCCAAACGAACCGACGGTCGACATAAACAAAGAAGGTGCGTGGTATGTTTTTTTTTTTACCAAACGTGTCATTTCTTTTCTATTTAAAAATGTTTCTATTTTATTGAAAAATTAATATTAAATTATTTATTTCGTAAATATTATTCCTATTAATGACTATGAAATATATAGATTAAAATATTTGTATTGTCTGCAAAATTTTACAACAACAAAAAAACTGATCATAAGATACATGAGAGGAAAAGAATTAGACAACATTGTAGAATACTTTTTTTATAAATATAAAAAGACATGTCCTTTAATTATAATGTTTGCGTATTTAGGAAATTTATACTAATTTTTCAATAAAATAGAAAAGACCCTACGGACTTATCGGAAAGACCCTACGGACTTATCGGAAAGATATATAAATAATAATAGGAATTCGTATAAAAATTCAAAATAATAATTTAATTTTTATCAATAATAATAATAATAATTGGAATTCGTATAAAAATTTAAAATAATAATTAAATTTTAATACTAATGACTATAATATTAATTGAAATTTATATAAAAATTTAAAAGAATAATTTTTTCTCATTTATCATTTATTTTACATGAAATACACATACCTACATATAAACACAAAATACAGTTAAATCCGTATATCGCAGTAAATCTCGTAATCGATTCGTTTACGTTAAAAAAGAAAAAAAAAACTAAAATAAAAAATTAAAAACTTCGATAACTGGTAAAAAAGTTAGAAAACTACTTCACAGAAGTTGTCGCAGTACCAACTGTACCAACTGTTTAATTGATAGATTGAGTGGTAATAAAATTATTAAGTTGAAAATAGAAATAAATCAATAATAATAATAATAATAATAATAATAGTAATAGTAATAATAATAAAAGGGGGTTGGAAAAAAAAAGAAAATAAGCGTTGGGTAGGGAAAAGTAAATCAATTCCCTGGAGGGTTAAAATACTTCCCTTTCCCCTTTTTTCTAACAGAATCCCCTCACCCTCTGCAACCCACCACCACAACCACTTCTACCACCACCACATAACCACCCTCGTTGACACGACAAATTGTGAACGAAACTAATGTACAATCCGGTATAATATATCCATCTATTTTTCTTACTTTTATTTCTCGTTTTTTTTTATTCTTTGAAAAAAAGCAAACGAAGGGTCATAGTCGTCAAAGGGTGGTTTGGGGAGGGTTTAATTGGAAGAAATTGGTTTATTTCACAAGACTAATCTAATTAACTGTAATAATATGAACTCTTGGACAATTTTGCAATATTTCTCTTTCTCTCTTTCTTTTGTTAACTAAAAAAAGATTAAACTGTTTTATTTGCAACATTTGAAACATAGCACCATTGCAACTTGCATATAAACCATGTGTGTACCAACGGGGGATACGAACGATCAGTGAAAAAAAAATACGAAGAACCATAAATTATCTCTTTTATCAAACCACCCCCAACCCTCACCCCCACCCTTTTTTCTCTTTATTCTCATCGTACAATTTTTTTTTATCTTTTTTTTCTTTCTATTTTTCTGTCCAACTTTTTCTTTTTTTTTTTTTTTTTTTTTACCAAGTGAGTGGAAGAGAGAGGAAATTACGATAAAAGACGAGCAGCAACCAACCACCATGGTGTGTACCGGAAATAATCTATAATATCGTATACTCCCTCCCCCATATCTTTCTTTCTCTCTCTTTTTTCCTTTTTCACACCCTTTTCATCCCTTTTCCAAATTTACGTACCTCGTACATCGATCATCCGAGTAACGATCTTTTATTTTTTTTTTTTTTTATTTTTCTTTTATTCTGATGGTCATTTTTCTTCAAAATCATTTATCACGTATCATTTATCATTTATCATGTTACTTTCTTACTGGTAGTGGTGGTAATGGTGGTGGTTGTGATGGTAGGGGTAGTGGTAGTTCATCGTTTTCCTATTTCATTTCACTGTCTTTTTCCTTACTTCTCTTGAGAAAAGGAAAACACGAGAGAATGGAAACAAGATATGTCTTCTTATTTCATTCTATATAAAAGTAACACTATATATATATAGTGTATGTATAAATATGTAATATGTGACTACATATATAAAGATAAACTTATGTAGAAATGTTAGATCACATTATATGTGTATAAAAATAACACAGTGTGTGTTTGTAGATATTAGATTTATGTAAAAATATTAGAAATTAAAAAAGAAATATATTATATATATATATATAATATATGTAATATATAGGTTAAAATTATATATATAATTTTTTATATATAATATAAAATATAATATTATTTTAATAAATTTTATAAAATTTATTTAATGCAATAATCAAAAAATAATACTATTATTTATATAGTAATATAAATAATAATAAATAAATAAAATTAATTCAACAAAATTAAAATAATAAATTTATATATATATATAATAATTTATAATTACAAAAAAAAAATATATATATATATATAAAGTTAAAACCCTAAATATATATATAGGGGGCATGATACATATATATATATATATATATATATATATATATATATATATATAAGTCACCCCTATACATTTAGTGACTATACATATGTATGTATGTGCAGTGTGTGTAAATAGATCTACGTAGAAATATTGGAGACCAAAAAGTACATATATATCATCAACATCATCATCATCATCATCATCATCATCATCATTCCCACCACCAACACCACTACCCTCACCCCTTCCTCGTTTCTCCTATTCCCTAAGAAGTTAGTTCCTCTGACACTTAGAAGCTCTAGCAGAAGCTCTTTCGAATCCGCGTGGGGTACTTCCTTCGGATTCTCGGTTCTTTTTCAATTGGAGGACCTTTCTCAACCCTCCACCCTCTTACCTCCTACCCCACCCTGACTCTACTCTTACCCCTTCTTTTTTTCTCTTCTTTTTTTTCTCTTCTTTTTAACCGAATGAAAACAATCTTACCCCTCCTTACGAGGTTAGAGCAGCTCCCACTTTTCTATCTTACCAACCAAGCTAAACCAAACCTCCCTACCCTCTTTTAAGTCTCAAGCTTTTACACTTTTTCTTTTCTTTTTTTTTTTTTTTAGTTGCCACTGTCGATAATATTCTCTCTTTTTTCTTTCTTATTCTCTTCTATTTTACAGTCTTTCACCTACCCCTTCCTCTTCATTCTCATCCTCCAACCCTCTATCTTTAAATATATGTATATATAGGTATCTCTTTCTTTCTTTCTTTTATTACGATATTGATTCTCTTTTTCTATTTCTCTCGTTCTTCTATTACAATATTGATTCTCTTTCTATCTCTCTCTCTCTCTCTCTCTCTCTCTCTCTTTCTCTCTTTCTTTCTTTTTTATTCTTCTATTACAATTTTTTCTCTCTTTTTATTTTCCTCTCTATCTTTCTCTTGTTTTCTTTTTATTTTTCTTTCACTCTTATTCTTCTATTACAATTTTTCTTTTATTACTTTTCCTTTCTTTTTTCACGTTCTTTCTTTTTCTCTCTTTCTCTTTCTCTCTTTCTCTTTCTCTCTTTCTCTTTCTCTCTTTTTTTTTTATTCTCTTTGTCACTACCACATGAAAATCCCTAGTCGTTGACTTCTATCTCTTTTACTCGTATAAGCTAGAAACCCCAACATTTGCTTCTCTCTTTCTCTTTCTCTTTCTGTCTTTCTCTTTCACTCTTTCTCTTTCTCTTTCTCTTTCTGTCTTTCTCTTTCACTCTTTCTCTTTCTCTTTCTCTTTCTGTCTTTCTCTTTCACTCTTTCTCTTTCACTCTTTCTCTTTCTGTCGTTCTCTTTCTGTCTTTCTATTTTCAACCCCTTGAAACACAGACGAAGCTACAACACCAACGTTTTACTACTGTGAGTTAACTCGAATTCATCGACTACGATGACGATGTCCTAGTTTGGATTACGATTCACCCTCCCTCTCACCCTCATCCCCTCGTCACAACTTCAACCCCTGTTACCCCTCTTTCCCTCTTTCTCTCTCTCACGTTCTGTTTAAACACTCGTAGTAGCTCTTACGGTCACGAATCTTGAAAGTCTCTCCTGAAAGAGGGGTAGATCAAAAACAAAAGTGAGAGAGATAGAGAGAAAGAGAAGAGGGTTGAAAGGAAAAAGGGGATGAGGAACGCGGTGAACGATCATCGATATCGGTCTTGCGGTAAAATCGTTAGTGGTAGTGGTAGTAAAGTGTTCATAGTAGTAGTAAAGTATTGGTAGTGGTGGTGGTGGTGGTGGTGAACTTTGAAATGAATATGAAATACCATTTATTTCTCAAAAAAATTTACAAATTTCCACATGGGGTGAGGGATAAATTTTAATCTCATTTTAACTTTCTTTTAAAATTATTTTTACGATTTTTAATAACAAAAATAATAATATTGAGGTTATGTCACAGAAAGTTCGTGTAGATTTTCGGTTCTTTTGGTAAAAAAAAACCTGAAAAGTGTTCTTGGAAGGATAAAGTTTTGAAGTTACCCTTCAAGATGGAGGATAAGTTGTAAAACAAAATGGCACCTATATATTATTCAATAAATATAAAAATAAATATTTAAAAAAAAACTTAAATGCGTTGCGTTTCAATCTTCCGTCAAAATCATGGTGAACTTTTTCCAGACAACCAACCCACACAATAATAATAATATTTTATTATTTGTTAATAGGTGTACAACTTTTTGCTTCCGCCATTTTTTCTATTAGCCATCTGTAGGAAAATCTCGGAAGTAAAACTGTATACCTAATAAATCTTGTTGTTTTCTATCTTTCTTTCTATTCTTTGTTTTTTTTTTAATGACAATATAAATTAATATAACAACAATAATAATAAATATAGAAAGCTTAATTAATAATAATTAATAAATAATTAAAAATAATTTTATTAATAATATTATTAAAATACAATTTTGTTTTTGTTTACCCACCCGTGTTGTTATTCGCATTCCGTGTTTTGTATTTTCCAAAATTTCAAACCAAAAATAAAACTCGTCTACGACGATGATCGGGATAAAAGTGGTGGAGGGTGAAGAGTGAGGGTGAAGAGGTGAAGGGGTAAAGGGGTAAGGACTCGGTGGAATTTGAAACGTTATCGGAAATAAAAGCGCGACTTTTTCCTGTCGGGAAGGGATGGAAGGAAGAAGAACAAAAAATAAAATGGAGAAAGAAAAACGAATAAGTCCGAGGGATGAAGCTAGAGGAAAGTGGAATGGGGTGAGATGGGATAGGGTGAGTGCAAGCGGATCAAGAGAAAGAAAAAGAAGAAGAAGATAAAAAAAAGAAACAAAAAGAGATAGGATAGGAGAGAAGGAGGGAGGGAGGGGGAGGGTACAGTAATGAGTTTCAACGATTAATCCTTCGGATAATTCTAACTAATTCCTCACATTTCTATACGTTCGAAAGTAGAATCGTTAGTTAAACGATTAATTCGAAAAAGAAAGAAATTGAAACGATTAACAAAATTACTGAGATATATATTTCTACGGTTTATTATATAATAATAATAATAATAATAATATTTAAAAAAAAAATAAAGAAGATGACAATAAATTCATTCGAGGATTAAATTGGTAATAAATATAATTTATATAAATCATTTTCTTTGACTTATTATTCTTCAAAAATAATATTAAATAATTCGAGGATGAAATTGGGAATAAATATAATTTGTATAAATCATTTTCTTTGACTTATTATTCTTCAAAAATAATATTAAATAATTCGAGGATGAAATTGGGAATAAATATAACTTGTATAAATAATTTTCTTTGATTTATTATTGTTTAAAAATAATATTTAAAAAATTCGAGGGTAGAATTGGTAATAAATATAATCCATTTAGTTTGTTTTATTATTCTCTAAAATAATATTATTAAATTAATATTAATTTTTATTTTTATTTATTTTATTAATATTAAAAATTCAAATAAATTTCTATAGTTTTTTATTTAAAATAAAATTAAATTTAAAAAAAAAAAAAAAAATACTAATTATATATAGAACAGATTCTTGTTTCGTTTAGTTTTAAATAAAACCGGGTAAAGAGAGAAATTTTGCAATTTTTGTTTTATTTGCAAATAAAAAATTGAATCGTTAGGAATAGAAAAATAAAATAAAATAAAATAAAATAAAATAAAAAATTAAATTAAAAAAAATATATACAAATTATACATTGAACAAATTCTTGTTTAATTTAATTGTATTTTTCTTATAACCTCAAATTTGACAATTTGTGTTTTATTTGCAAATAAGAAAAAATATAATCTGAATACGAATAGAAAAATAAAATGAGAAGAAATCCTGGCATGTGTTGAAATTATCCCGAGGAATAGGAAGAGGAATAGGAGGAGTAGAAGAAAAAGAATGGGTGCAAGAAGAAGGGATGGAAATGGGGATGGGGTTAAACCTTTCTACTCGAAATTCCTACTAATTGTTCGAACGCTTTCGTTAACCATGGCACGTACGCGGCTTTCGGAAACGACGCGTTTGGGTATCCTACGGTGATTTCCATGGGAAATGAGAATTTTCATTCGACGAAGTAATAAAAAAAAGAAAAAGAGCTAGCTAGATAGATAGATAGATAGATAGATAGATAGATAGATAGATAGATAGATAGATAGATAGATAGATAGATAGATAGATGGATGGATTAGATAGTAAAAAAAAAAAAAGAGAAAAAAAATGTTGAAGAATGGGAGGATAAAAGAAAACGATTTCACGAAAGTTTAAAAGAAAATTACGAAAGTCAGAATTCTCTCCCACCCCTTCAAAAAAAAAAGAATAGATAACCTATAAGAACGTTTAATAGTGTTAAAGTAATATTTAAGGGTAGTGTTAATATATTTTGAAAGAGAATATTTGGAGATTATTTTGAAATTTGGAATAAAACACATGACACGTCCATGCATTGAAGTCACCAAATAAAAAGAGAAGTAAAATATCCTTTTTCTAGTTTTTATATTTTTATTATTTTAATTTAATTTTTTGCCTATTTTTTATATTTATATAATTATTATTTATATATTTTTATTTTTTTTTATATATTATTATATATTATTTTATATATTTATTTAATGTATTAAATTAATTTAATATATTAATAATTTTACATTTTTAATTTAAAATTTTTTTTTGTTTTTTTTTTAAATTTAATTTTATATTTAATATTTTATATTTTTTCCTATATTTAATTTAATATTTTTTTTTTATATTTAATTTAATAATTTTATATTTTTAATTTAATAATTTCATATTTAATATTTTATTTTATATTTATATTATATTATTAATATATTTTACATTATATTTTATTATATCTTTTATATTATTATTTTAGGGAGTGTTTTTCTTGCTCTCTTTCCCTTATTTTCTTTCTTTCTGTTCTTTCTTTTCTTTTTTTTTCTTTCGTTGGCGACACTGTGTAATCAAGAAAATCTAATCTAGCAACGTTGTTTGGTAAGTCACTCGACGAATGAGAAAGACTTAAAAGGGGTGTCAAGTAACCATTCTCTTCTTCTTCTCCTTCTTCTTCTTTTTCTTCTTCTTCATCTTCTGCTACCCTTTAGAAACCCTTTTACTAGAATGGAAAGATCCTAGATGATTGTTCATCATCCCTTTTATTTTAAATACTCACCCTCAGTCTTAATCCTTCATCGTTACGCTTTATTCCAACGAACAAGTATTATCATAAATTTTGTTCGAATCTTTTCGAATTAATTCTCAAACGAGGGATGTAATAGAGTGAGGATGAGCAGGGGGAGGGTTGGTCGGCAAATTAATTTCTTTTTCTTTATCTTTTTTTTTTTTTTAAATTTAAACAAATCGTTGCAAACTTTTACCAGTGCAAAATCATCGTGAGAACAAATATTCGTTACGTTTCTACCACCAAACAAANTCCCTAACAATCCTTCCACTCTCTTCTACGTTCCGATTAGATTTTTTTTTTTACTTTCCTTTATTTTATTTTTTAATTTCCTCTCTTGTTTTCTTTTTTTTTTTCATCCACACAAGAGACTCGTACAATTTATTTCACCTGGGGAATATTCAGTTTTGTTCTTTTTTCTTTCTTTCATTTCTTTTATAAATTTTTGTTCTTCTTTACTTAAAACTCTCTTTTATCTTGGAAGTATTATTATCTGATAGTACTAGCTCATTACACAAAGTAACTGGTTGTAAAAATCAAGATGCGTTGAAACTAACACAAACAAACACACATACACACACATTCACCCCAATTCACCCCCGTCAGTTAGAATAATTTTCTTTTAAACGAGCACGTTTTACCTGTACATTTATAAGTTTGTATGGGTGGTATTTTTACAACAAAATATTATTTGTATTTTATTTAATTTCTTTAAAAAGGAGATTAAAAAATATATTTCAAGATGGTGTCAGAATCATAATACTCTGTGGCTGTTTATTTCTTTTTCTTTTTTTTTTTTTTATTCTTGCAAGGTTTACACAAAATCGATATCGTTGTATTATTCCTCGACTTTCTAACCACCCCCCTTCACCCTACCACCCATCCGACGCCATTTACTCTCTTTCTTCTCGTCTTCTTCTTTTTTTTTTTTTCCTTTTGCTACTAAAACCCCCACGAGATATTTTCTTCGATAGAAATCCTACGTGGGTGTGGGATACGTCTCGCGAATTGAAAATTGTGTGAGATGATATTTTTGTTGGAATATAAAAAAGTGTATAACATCATCATCATCATCATCATCATCATCTATTTTGGTATAGTGTGTTGTCCAAGATAGTTTTTGTCAGAAATTCGAAACTATTTTCTTGTTTATATCAAATATTTTATAAAGAAGAAACTTGTGTATGTATATGTGTGTTTATAGGGTTGTCTGATGGAATAGAAATTTGTTTTAAATAAAATAATAATAATTTAATAAGATTCAAGTTTAGTTGGTAATTATTATCTTTTAATAATTTTAACACAAATTAATATAATATTCCATAAAAATACGTTTGTTTTAAATAAAATAATAAAATATAATAATATTCAACTTTAATTAGTAATTATTATCTTTAAATAATTTTAACACAAATTAATATAATAAAATACCGTTTTAGTTAGTAATTATTATCTTTAAATAATTAACATAATTAATATAATATTTTACCGAAATATTTATTTATGTTTTTTTATATAAAATAAAATAACCTAATTGGTAGCACAAATATATAAAAATTGTAATAGTTTGTATAGAATACAAAATAAAATTACTCGGACTATTTATTATTATTATTATTATTTTTTTTTTTTTATTATTTATATTAATAATACAATTTTACATAAAATTTACTTTACCAAAAAGAAAGGTAGAAATGCACATAATTAATTTATTAATATTAATATAATTTACATCTAAACATAAAAAGGCATAATTTTAACATAAATAATATTTAATATTTTAGAAATATTTATACGTGCTTTTTATATAAAAAAAAAAAAAATGACCAAATTTATAACACAAACATATAAAAATTCTAATAATTTGCATAACATACAAAATAAAATTCCACAAACTTCTTATCATTATAATTATTATTAATATTATTATTTTTCTTATTTATAATTCTAATACAATTTTACATATAGAATTTACTTTAGAAAAAAAGAAGGCATCAGAAGAAATAAAAAAAAAACCAAAAGCAAAAGAAAAGGGCATAAATCATGCATCCCTTTTAGGTAAGCAACGGAAGTATTCAATAAACTGATGCTGAAGTTTTACCCACGCGTAATACTACATCGAAGCATAATATAGAAGCTAGATAACTTATGTAATATCATAGTAATTACTTGAAATGCCTTCGAACAGCTGAGCATAGAACCTTACAAAGTATCTAGGGGATTAGTTCCTTTGAGAAGAACCTACTGAAAATAACCCCTATTTCAGTTTAAGTAGTAGCCGAGGAAAACGCGCTAAGCCCCCAAACATAATCTCGCTCGATTCATTTTACACACACACACAAACACAAATCCTCATAGTTTCTAGCAGTTCATCCACACACACAAACACACACCCAGACATCTTTTCAACCGTGAACGTTCATATTTATCTTATGAATTAAGAAAACTAAAAAGACAAATACAGAAATGAATTTAAAAAAACAATATGTCAGTTATGGTGGTGNTAGGGGTTGTTTTTAATAAAACAAATCTAATCTTTTCTTCATAGTTGTTTTCAAAATGATTTGTTCGTCAAAAATCAAGCAAACAATATTTAACAATTTCATTCTTTTCTATAAGAAACAACCCCTAAGTTTGTACACATACATACACACATAATAGGGATAGGGATAGTTTTAAAAAAATCTCAATCTTTTCTTCATGATATTTTCCAAATAATGTGTACACCAAAAATCAAGCAAACAACATTTAACAATTTCATTCTTTCCTATAAGAAACCACCCCTAAGTTCATACACATACATACAAACATAGCAACTCACACAGACATATGTTATTTTTTTCATCCCTTTTTGATGGGATATGCAATTTCTTTTTTCGGTTGTTTTTCGATTTCTTCCTTTCTCTCTCTCTTTCTCTCTCTCTCTCTCTCTCTCACACTCACTTTGATAAAAAATAAAAAATGCAGAAAAAAAAAGACAAGGGAGAGACCAAATAAAAAGAGATCGTCGAACGATGGGGTGATGGTGGTGTAGTAGTAGGGTTCGTCGAGCTTCCCTGGAATATACGAGGGTGGGTGGGAGGAAAGAAGGGGTGAGAGATTGGAGGAGTTGTGAGGGGGTTTGAGAGAAACGGGTTGGACAGAAAGGGATGAAGATGAGGAGGAGGAGGGGGTTAGGGAGGGTGGACTAGCAAGGGGTGAGGGGTCGGCTAGCGTTTCTCCATCGCGGCTATACTCGACGTCCGATAAAAAATGTGCAGGTTGACCAATTGCACATAACTCAAGCTGCCTTTCCAGTTTCTCACGGACATAACACGAACACACTGACCTATTCGAACAGATACACACACATACACATGCATATACAGATATACGTTGCGTATAACCATCCATCCATCCGACACCCCCCACCTCATCCCCATTCCACCCCTACCTGGCTTTCCCTTCCTACTTCCATCCCATCATCTCTCTCTCTCTCTTTCTCTTTCACTTTGCTTTCGCTCTTTCGTTCACACTTTCTCTCCCCCTCTTTCACTTTTTTTTGGGAGGGTTGTTTTTTTCTTTTCCTCTTTCTCTTTCTCTTTCTAGCAGCAAACGAATCCTACGCTTCGAGGTCGGTCACACGAACGAACGAACGAACGAACGAATCCCCGAGCCTCAGTGGCAGTGGCAACACTCGGTGCGTCCTCGTCTCACACGTACGAAAGACGCAGACGCGTATATTTGAGTTCTTTTATTTGGGGTACCCTGCAGGGGTAGGTAGATAGGTAGATAGGTAGATAGGTAGGCAGGCAAGCAGCAGGCTTGCACAGAGAGTCGAGTTGAGTCGAGTTGAGTCGAGTTGGGTGGTTAGGTAGTTGGGTGCTAGCAAAAGGGGTGTTGTGGGGAGGGGGGGTGGCTAGGGTGACTGAGGTGGGCTGGTGTATATGCGCTTGGGTTGGGGGCGATGACATCGATTTTTTACCCGTTGCTAATCTCAATGTTACCTGCAACCTCCTCCTGTATTCCTCCTCCGCCTGCAGTTCGGCCATCTCTTCCCCTTTTAGACTGAGGGGGTTGGAAAGGGGTAAGGGGAAGCCCAGGTCCAGGTCCAGTCCATCTCGCTTCACCTTTTTCTCTTTCTCGTTTACTCTTCCAACTCGTAGACCAGTAGTGGTGGGTTGGTAGTGGTGGACCATCCGTTCTGCGGGAAAACGTGCATGTGCATCGTACCCACCACCCACCACCATTCCGAGAAGGAATAACCATTTTTTTTCTCCCTCATCCCCCACCCACCCCCTCCCTGTACTACTCTGGGACAACACTTGTGCCGCGTCGGGCTTGTGTCGCATGAATTTTCTCTTCATCCCTCTTTTCCTATCCGACCAACCAATTCCCTCCTCTCCTCTCCTCTCCTCTCTACACCCCCTCCTCCGTTACGCACGCATACTCACGCATACCCACGCAAGTGTTTTACCTTTTTTTTTCATTCTCTTTCTCTATTTATTTCTTTATTTCTTTCTCACATTCTATTTTCCTCCTACCACAGAGACGATTTTGTACGTCCCAACTTTTTTCCTCGTCGTAGTCGTAGTCGTAGTCGTAGTCGTAGTCGTAGTCGTAGTCGTAGTCGTAGTCGTTGTTGTTGTTTTTCCACCCTACCATCCAAACCATTCTTTTTCTGGTTTTTTTTTTTTCATTCAACCCTTTTCGGGTGCCACGCACGACGCGACGTCGAATCGAACTAACATGGACGCGACAGTTTCTCATCTTTTTCTTTCTTTCAATCCTTCATATTTCTAGTTTTCCTATATTTCCACCCCCTCTCTCTCTCTCTCTCTTACTCCATCTTTTTCTTCCACCCCTGCTCACAAGAATGCCCTCGTATACCTGCCAATATGTTTTTTTTCGTTGAGTTCTAAATTTACTCATTTCTTTACCCCTTAATCTCACCCTTAACCCTCTTTCACCCTATTGGTCTGCTAAATCTTTTTCTCTTTCTCGATTTCTTCGAGATATTGCCCTTTCTCTTTCTTATCAATCTCATGAACAACCATCAGCCCATACCATCCCACATCACTCCACCCACTCACTCATTCATTCACCCTTTTCAATTCTAATGGAAACGCAAGAAAGAATGCGAAACTAGGGAAGAAAGTTCGAGTTTAACTTTTAACCAGGTCTCGATAATATTCGTAATTACGTTATAATCAGTGCTAAGGGAGCAATAGGGTAGAATGAGACGGAGAAAGAGGGTGGAAAACAGGGAATTAGGTTTCAATGGCATACTTTGGATAACTTAGATAAAAAGGGGTTGGAATTACGACGTGTGGTTTTTAGATTCGATTAATTGATGTGTTTTTTTTTTTCTATGTGTGGTTATTGAATTAATTATTGATAAATAAATATTTATTTAAAAAATTGTTTTTTTTTTTTTATTAATATATAAAAAATAATAATTTAAAATATAATAATATAAAAATTAATTTATAATATATATAATTTCTAATAGTTAATAATTAATATATAAAAATAAATTAATATATATATAATTTATAATATTTATTAATTAATATATAAATTAAATAACTACTCTATATAAATTAAATAATTAATATTTATAATTTAGAATATTAATATATAATATATTTTATAATATTCAATATAAATTCAATATATTAAATATATAATATATAAATTAATATATTTTGTTAATATTAATAATAATAAAAATAAATTATTTAAATAATAAACACAATATGCAACACATAATATTTTTCCAAATAATATTTATTTATTTAAATGATTGTTCAAATAATCATTCAATATATTTTGTTTCTCTTTTTGTTTCGATAGAATTGTCACAAACACCAATTGTATCCTAAATAAATAATAATAAAATAATAATAATAATAATAATGAAAAGACAGGATTCACTCAGTAAGGCATTACGCGTTCTTGAATTTTGTTAGCACCGAGATGACTATGACGACGATGGTCTTAACGAGGCCACTTTTAGATGACCCAGAAACTTTAAGAGCCGTGGGAAATGTATAAAAAGAAGGGAAAAAAAAAAGAAATCGATAAGCACTTGCCCGGGAGAATTCGTTGTTTCCGTCTGATATCAAGACTTGAGGGTAGGAAAAGGGACAGATCGGTGAAGAGTAAAGGGTAAAGGATGGTAGGAACAAAAAGGTTTCGAGACTTTATCTTTCTTCTTGTTTCTTCTTTTTTATACTTTTGTTTTTTTACGGATAAATAAAAGAAAAAGGTTAATGAAGGAAAGGTACCTATCTCGAAACTCTTCGAAACAAAAACAAAAAAAAACAAATTTTATTTGTTGCTAATTATAATCATCGTGGAAAGATAATTTCTTTTTATTCAAACAAAATAGTGAAAGACACAAAAAGGAAGATTGGATAAATGGGTGAAACGGAGTTTCCTTTTTTTTTTATTTTAAATTTATTTTAAGAATTATTATTTAAATATTAAACATAAAATTCTAACGTATAGAGTTTAATATTTTATATAATTAATTTTAAATAATTTTTTAACAAAAAAAAACATAGAAATTAATTATTATAAAAATATATTAATTATTTTATATTTATAATTTATTTAAATATTTAAATAAATGTATATTTTTATATATTTAATAACAATAAATAAAATGTATTTAAATAAAATATCAAAAAATATATTTTATTAAATTATTATATTTATTTAATTATATAAAATAAAATATATTTTATTTAAAATTTATGTTTGAGTATATATTTGACCAAATGGTGGTAGAAAGGGTGATTTTGATTTCTATGCGTATGATATATTTAAATAAAATAAAATAAAATAAAAAAGATAAAGATAAAAAAAAGAAACTAAAAATTAAATTTCAGACGGAGATAGCAAAGAGGTTGAACGCGATAATCGTCCAATTACTGCCATTTTTGGCACAAGAGGTGAGTCTTTGACTTTCTTTTTACCAATTGTTTTTATAAACGGTACGATCGAGTGCGACCACGACGCGATAATGATAGCATGGCTTACAGCATCAGCAGCAGGTGGCCAATGCTGTAGAAAGGGCGAAACAAGTTACCATGTCCGAGCTGAACGCCATCATAGGGGTAAGTTATTTTCATATCTTTTTTTAAATTAAATAAAAATTATTTCAATAAATTTCTGATTTTCCAAAAAGTTCGTGCTGATTTTACAGTAGGTAGCATAAAGTGTGTTTTACTAAAAAAAAACCTGAAAAGTTCTGGTAGGATGAAATTTTGAGGTTACTCTTAAAGATGGAGGAAAGGTTGCAGAACAATATGGCACCTTGTATGCAAAAAAAACTTAAATGTGTTGCGTTTCAATCTTTCGGCAAAATCGGCACGAACTTATTTCGAACAATAAGCACAATAATAATATTTTATTAATATTATTTCATTCTCATAAACCCATATCCCTTTGTTAAGTGTACAACTTTTTGCTTCCGCCATTTTCCCTACAAGCCATCTGTAGGAAAATCACGAAAGCAAAGCTGTATACCTAATATTGGGATCTCTGGCAGGGGCGTGCCGTAGCATTATCTACTCTAATTTTGAATTTAGCCACCAGATAGCGTATTCAAGTGCTAGAGATCCCACGTGGTGTAGCAATTCGACCTATCTACTCTAATTTTGAATTTAGCTACCAGATAGCGTATTCAAATGCTAGAGATCCCAATATCTTTTTGTTTTTAATTTTTTTTTTTTTTTTTTCTATATCTTTTCTTTTTTTTCTTTTTTTTTCTTAATGACAACAGAATAACAACCAAATGTATCTTATGCAACAGCAACAACAACAGCAAGGACTACAACAATTGTTGGTAAGTTTGATTGATCATTCGATTCAATATGAACTATTACAAATTCGTAAAAATATTCAAAATTGTTTATATATTATTATTAAATTATATATTTAATTAATTATATAATATTTATTATTGTATAATTAATATTTATTATATTTAATTATATTTTAATGATATAAAGTTAAAATGTACATAATATTATAATAATTACAATTTAATTAATTTACAATTAAATGATAATAATAAAATAATAATTTATAGTTATATAAATTTTCAAATTATAATTAAATAATATTATAATAATTATTAGATAAAAATTATTTTATTTTTTATTTTTTAATTTAGCAACAAATACACGCGCAACAATTGCCACACGGTGCTGTGGTCGGTGGATTACCACCAGGTGGATTGTTGGGTTTTGCCGGTGCAGCAGCCGCAGCAGCAGCGGCAGGAGTCCCACCTCACCTGGCCCCACCAGCCCATCCCGCTGCCGCGGCCGCAGCGGTTCAGGCCCAAGCTCAGGCCCTTTTAAAACCTGCCGATTTGCAACAACATAGGGCGGCTGCGGAAACGCCCGAAGATAGAAAACCAATTGCACTTACCGACGAGAGACTACGACAATCTGTTTCACCACCTGAAAAGTTTCGTGCACGTACGCCTGACCTTGAAAGTGATCCCAAAAGGCGGAAGGAAGAAAAACTCGGTCATGTGAGTGTTTATAACATTTATTAAAATTTCTTCAGTTTGATTTTTAATTATTTATTCCCTTTTAACCCATTAAAATACTTGAAATACTTGAAATACATAAAATACGTGAAATGCTTTTAGACTTAAGTATTTTGTAGGAGTGAAATAATTTATTATTAATTCGATTTAAATAATTAATTATATTTAATAACTAAAGGATTTTTGTTTATTATATAATTTTTACGTGGGAAGATTCAATAAAAAATAAATCAAACCTTTTAACACTTTAAGTGGTGAAATACTTTTATTTCTAGGGTTTTGTAGGGGTGGAATAATTTATTATTAATTAGATTTAATATTTAATTATATTTAATAATTAAATAGTTTTTTTTATATATATAATTTTTACATAGGAATTTAGAGTATTGCTAAAACAATAATTCAAAATTTATATTTTGTAATTATTCGTTTTATTTTTTAACATTTACGTGACATTTTTATTGCAAATCCGTGCATATGTGCATGCATATGTGCATACTTTCGATGATAAGTAATTGTATATTTAATTTAATTTAATTTTTAATTAATAATTAAATTATTAATTATATTTAATTAAATATAGATTGATTTAATATATATTAATTTAAATTATTAATAATAAATAAATATTAATATAACATAACAATAATGCATGCATGTGCGCATACTTTGAATGATATATAATTATATATTTAAATTTATTTAATTTTCAATTATTAATTAAATTAATAAATAAATTAAATAAACATTAATATAACATATAAAAATAATTAAATTATTTTAATGATTAAATAATACAAATTCCAAACGCTTATAGTAATACATGAAAAAAAATAATCTTCTTACAACTCTAACATATTATACGAGTTTACAAACACCCACACACACACACACACATACATATTCGTTCAATCACAAACAATACAATTTTTATATATTTTAAATATTTTCCCTATAAAAATATACTCCACCTTTCGTATTATATTTTTCGTTTGTTTGTCTATGTAAATTAAATTCCGTTCGATTTATTTATACACCATCATAACGCGAATATATATTTTTCCTTAACACACAATTTTATATTTTTTTTTTTATTTTTCTTCAACAACACGTTGTAACAACTTCCTTCTCTCTCTCTCTCTCTCTCTCTCTCTTTTTTTTTTCTCTCACTGTTGCTTATGGTTTTTTCTTTTTATTTTTTTTTCTTTTCTTTATTTCTTTCTTTATTTCTCTCGAAGCAAAGGGATACGTCAACGTTAGAAGAAGGGTGGGGGAGAGGGATCCATTTGACTCTGCAGTCAAAGCGATGTAAATCAACGCCCTTTACGATCGTACTACCAGTTTAACATCGTCAAAGTAGAATAGACTTAAAAAATGTCGCTGTTTTGTTCCGTCAAAGCAAACTCCCACTTTCTCTCTCTCTCTCTCTCTCTCTCTTTCTCTCTCTTTCTCTCTCTTTCTCTCTCTTTCTCTCTTTATCTTTTTTTTTTCTTCTTTCTTTTCACGTGTACAACTCGTTTCCCGACGTTTCTCGTAAATCATAATTCAAAGACAACGAAAAACGTTTCCGTAGAAACAGTTCAAAGGGCTGGCCTTTTTAAGTGGAAAGTACGTAATCGAACGACGCGTGAAAAGAAGGAAAAAAGAATTTAAATAAAGAAATGGAAAAGGACAAAAAGGTGTTTGAATATTAAAAAAAAAAAAAAAGTAATAATAATAATAATACAAAAGAAAGGAAGGGATAGGGTGAGTTTGATGGTGAGATAAAAATGATAAGAAAGTGAATTGTTAGGAAAATAAAATTATTCGAATTTAATTTAAAGAAATAAAAATTTATCCTTGTCAATGAATAAAGAAAAAAAAAATATATAAAAAATACGATCAGTGTATGAAATAATTTTAATATAATTAAATTTATAAAATATGTTTATTATTATATTTAATTTAATTTACTAATTATATTTTATTTTATTTACTAATTATATTTAATTTAATTTACTAATTATATTTTATTTAATTTACTTATTATACTTTATTTTATTTACTATTTATTATATTTTATTTTATTTATTAATTATATTGTAATTATATATTAAAAAAATTATATATTATATTAATATTATTATAAAATAATAATTTTAATATTAGGCAAATGCAATCGTTCGAATTTCATTTAACGAAATAAAAATGTATCGTTACCAATAAAAAAAATTTAAAAAAAAAAGTATCATCAGTATACAGAATAATTTTAAATAATAATTTTTAATATAATTAAATTTATATCAAAATCTCAACAAACATTTCAACTTTATACGAACTAACCTAAAAATACATTTTCTCAATATAATAAAAAAAGAAAGTAGAATAAAATAAAATAGTACAAAAAAAAACAAGTTCGATGTAATACGTATAAATATTAAAAAATAAAAAAAAATAAAAAATGAATCAAATAATGCTACATGAAAGTTACATGAAGTTTTACCTGAAGTTTTATAAAGAGATAAATATCTCAACAAATGTTTGCGGAAAATATACGTTTTGAAATAAGAAAGTTTTGCATCGTGCAACCTAAAAAAGTAATACAATACAAATGATATGGAAATTGTATGAGATATATATATATA
>NW_015149037.1:419401-442706 GCF_001465965.1 Polistes dominula | reverse complement strand
ACTAATAAACGAATAAATGAATGAATAAACAAACGAATAAACGAACGAACGAATAAAAAAAATGAACAAATGAACTAATAAACGAATGAACGAATGAATGAATGAACTAATAAACGAATAAACGAATGAACGAATAAAAAAATGAACGAATGAATGAATGAATATGAATTTTGGTGAAAAATATAATCTAATTGGTTGATGAGACGCTTACGAATAACAGATATAATTCAAAAGAAGAATAAAAAAAAATAAAATAAAAGGAACTAGGTATCGATCCTTTTTATGGGATAAATAAATCGTAATCAGTATAGTATTGTTAAAAACCAATGATTAATGTTAGCTCAATGGATATTTCTTTCAATCGTCTAGAATATTTTTGCAATAGTACGTGATTTAATCTAATAAAGGATTATTAATTTGAATTCTAACAATGTTAATTTATCATCGTTAAAACGATTCACACATAAACACTTGCTTGGTTAAGAAAAAGATAAATAAGTGAAATAAATGTACGAATAGGTGATAAGATAAAAGTGAGAAGTAATGGGAAACCAAATTTGATTAGTGGGTTATTCGAATTTCTTGAATTTTGTAGTATTTTATATTTTTTTATAATAATTGTTTAATAAAAATTGATTATAGTTTTTAATATGAATAGTTTATATTATGAAATAGATGATACTAGGGGTGCCCCGCCACGCGTTGCTGTGGCTCACAATCAGTCCAATACACACGTCTTTAAGTCAACGAATTACCTTATACCGCCATCTGTTAGAATCTTATCGAACTAACAGAGATAATCATGACTCTTTGTTAATAAACAAATAATTCGCAATAAAATAATATTACGATTATAAATTGATATATAAACTATCCTATCTTTCAAGTTGGATGATTTTGCATACAGTGTGCAAAATTTTATTAAAATCGGTTCAGTTGTTTAGGAGTCCATTGCAGACAAACAACGTGACACGTAATTTATATATATTAAGATATAAATATAATACTAAAAATTTTTATTATTGTAATATTATTAATTTAATATAATTTTATTAATTAATATAACAATAATAATTCTATATACAACACATATATAAAATATAATATATATATAAAGAAAAAAAGTTTAGAAACGAATTCGTAAAAAAAAAAAAAAAATAAATAATAATCCAATAGTGTAAAAGTCAATTGGATAACAATGTTTTGAAAGTTTTACGCCACTGTTGGGACACCCGATGCAACATGGTTTCCTGAGATCTTTCTTTATATACATATATATATATATTTCTAAAAGAAAAGAAAAGAGACAGATAGAAAGAGAGAAAGTTAGAAGATGCAAAAAATCTCGAGAAAAGAAGAGAAGAGAAAAGAAAAGAAGAAAAACTGAGGGTTTGGGGTAAAAGGGGGGTGGAAGGTAGAAAAGAAAAAGGGATGCCTGCCGGTGGTACGAGTCGCGTAGGAAGACGTTGAAGAAAGAGAGTTAGGGGATGGGGGTGAGAAGGAAAAAAAATTAAAAAAAAAAAGATGGGAAGAAAAAGAACGACGACTATGACGACGAGGAAGAAGTAAAGAAGGTGGAGAAAAAGGAAGAAGAGAAGGAGGAGGAGGAGGAGGAGGAGGAGGAGGAGGAAAAAATGGTGGAGGAGGAGAAGTAACGAAGAGAAAGAACAAACTTGGTGAAAGAAAAAACGCGTCGTCTCCGTACTTTCTTTTTTCTTCTTTTTTTTTTTTTTTTTTTTTTTTCTAACGAGAAACTCGCCCTGAGATATCGACTGATCCACTTGGAAGAATAAAAATAAAAAAAGAAGGGAATAAAAGAAGGAAAAAAAAAAAATAATAAGGTACATCGAAGTTGTACTGGAACGGGTAAAAAGGGAAAGGGAAAAGGAAGGACGAAAGAGAGAGAGAAAGAGAGAGAGAGAGAAAGAGGGAGAGTGAGAAAGTGCGGTAGGGTGGAGAAGGGTGCAACCGATAACGCGCGAGAAGCTAATTAGCGACGTTAAATTATTAATGCTTCGTCGTTGAAAAGTTTTCTTCTATGTTTTTTTTTTCCCCCTCTCTTTTTTTCTTTTTTTTCCTTTTCCTTTTTTTTTTTTTCCCCATTACCGATATACGCAAAGTTTTTCGAGGGGGATCTTTGCCAGGTGTGTATAATAACTTGCGTTTGGATTTATTTAATTGTTTCTTTCTATTTTTCTTTTTCTTTTGCTACTACTACTTGAATCATTTAAAAAAAAAAAAAAAGAAAAAATATTTCATACTTTTCTTACACTAGTTATATATATATTTATTTATTTTATTTATTTATAATAATTATATATAATATACTATAATAAGAACTTGCGTTTGAATTTATTTAATTGTTTCTTTCTATTTTATTTTTTTACTACTACTTGAATCATTTAAAAAATAAACGAAATTATATTTCATACTTTTCTTACACTAGTTTTTATTATATATATATATACATATATAGTATACTTATATGCAAAATTACGTATACATTTGAGTAAATAATTTATCGATAAAAATGATAACCAATGAAAAACAACAAATAAATTTAGAACGAATTATCCAATTTATTTTTAATATAAAACAAATAATAAATAATTATTCATAAAATAATTTTTTGTTTTATATATGTATATATATATATAATATTCTGAAACAACTCTGACATTTTAATCTAGGGTGTACTTTTTATTCGTACCAAAACCACAAACCAACCGCGAACATTTAATTGTACTCAACAACGTCTGCCACATCTTCTACCTCTCACCCCCACCCTCCAACCTACACAGTTTTTTTTTCTTCTATTCTTTTACTCTTTTTTTTTATTTTTTTATAACTTTATTGCAATACCAATACAATGAACCTGAACGTCTAAAACATCTTTATGTTCTATATATTGAATTTTATTTCTTAAAAAAAGTAAAACAATAAAGGATTAAGAAAAAAACAGTGGGAATTGATATAATATACTAATACTAATATACCAACATAATAATATTAATATTAATAATAATAATAATAATAAAGATGAAATGCAATCGAATGAAATGAATTGAATTCTTCCAATTCGAAAATCATCTTACGAAGTTCATCTTTTCGATGAACCAACCAACGATTCAAACGAGCAAATTATTAACCAATGAACTTCCTAGGATTATGGATTTTATTTCTACAAAATTATAAAAAAAAATATATAAAGAATAAGACTCTAGAGTAAAAAAAAAATCACTAGATTTATATATCGGTAATATCTTCTTTCAGAAAAATCCTACATCTAAATAACAGGAAAAAAAAGTAAAAGAAAGAAAGAGAGAGAGAGAAAAAAAAATAGATAAAACCCATTCGCAGAAAAGCCACCAACCCCGATGAGGGGATAGTGGTGGGTTTTGAAGATAGGGGTGCTTTTCGAAAACGTGTGCAAAGTTGGCCCGAAAAACACGATGATGGGGGGGAGGAAAAGCGCGAATACACGTTGGGGGTTGTTCCGTTTCTCTAATACCACACATCTATATATACACACACATTACATATATATAGTCGTATTGGTTTGTTGTTTGGTTAAGTTGGTTGATTGTTTGGTTGGTTTGGTTGGTAGTATAGATAGAAAAATAGATAGATAGGTAAATATGTACAATTCGACGAAGATGTACGATAAAAATAGAAAGTATATACATACATATGTGTATCTCTATATATTTGTATGTATATATGTCTGTTTATGCATACAAGAAAGAAAGAAAGTAGAAAAAGAAAAAGATGAAGAATATATACGATAAGAAAGAAGACTGAAAAGAAGGGATGGAAGAAAAAGAGAGGGGGTTGGTTTAGCGGGAAGTTCTCAGTGAGAAAAAGGGGGTTGCACGTGCAAGTAGCAGAAACAGCAGCAGCACCAAGGTGCATCGTTCGGTTTCACATTCGCATTTCGTTCCTCTTATCATCTCGTCGCGTCGCGTGCGCACTTGGAAGCCCACCAGCATATATATATTCTAACACATATACGGAAGGAAGGGTTAGTGGGAGAGGGTAGGTGAGCGAGAAGCACTTCGGTATCTGCCTAAAGCGGAAATTCGAGGTGTGTACGTGGTTGCAAGTGTATCTGCTGCTACTGCTGCTGCTGCCGGTTGCCTTTGGCCCTCCAAAGAAGGGGTTGAAGGGAGAGAGGAAGGAAGGGAGGGAAGCAAAAGCGAGCGAGCGAGCGAGCGAACGTACGAGCGAACGAGGGGTAGAAGGAAAACGCGAGAAGAGGAAAATAGAAAGAGACGAAGAACGAACTCTAACGGATGAAACGGAGGGAGGGAGGGAGGGAGGGTTGTAGCGAGGTAGCTGGGCCGGTAGGTATGATGACAAAACATTCGCTACGAGCTTCCCGTGTTTCGTACGTAGATAGTGGCAGCAGCCCAGCATTGGGGGTAGTCTGGTGCTGCGTCGCAGGGGGTTGGTTGGTGGTGGTGCTAGGTGGTAGTAGAGGAGCGCAAGGTCGGAGGAGGGTATTCTAGAGTAGGTGGTAGTAGAGGAGTCTGAGGGAGGGACGAGGCGAGGTTGGATAACTTGATGGTAGGTGGAGGTAAAGCTAGAGAAGGTGGAGAAGGATGAGGATGAGGTTAGGGGAAACGCGAACGGCAGCCGGAAAGAGACCTCCCTCCTCATCCCCTTGATTCCCCTTTATCCCTCCCTCCCTCCCTCACAACTCCGCGGTAAGCGAGGTGAGCTTGTACGCCGCTCGTCCGTGTGAAACCCCTCACCCCTTCGTCCCCCTACCCGCACGCGTGTCCTTGCAAACGCGCGTATGCGCCCTCCGTCGTCGCTTCGTCCCTCCTCCTCCTCCTCCTCCTCCTTCGTCCACCCTTTTGCCACCCATCCAATCCGTCCCTTTCCGACGTTCTCTCTCTCTTTCTCCCTCTCTCTCGTTTTTACGTGTTTGCGTGCGCCTCCAGAGAGAAAGAGAAAGGGAAAGAGTGAGAGAAACTGGATGGGTTGGTTGGGTGGGTGGTTTGGTTGAGTTAGGTGCTCTCGCGACCACCCACTCACCCTAGAAGCTTTATATCCATCATTTTGTATTTCTCGCAGACATAAAAATCTATACCATCTCTCCGCCCACCGGAGCAACCCAACAGGCAGCGGTGGTAGTCAGCGCCGACACCTCCACGTTCGTTCGTTCGTTCGTTCATTCGTTCATTCCCCTGACCCCTTACCCCCTCCCCCGTTCTTCCCCTTTCGCTTACCGAGAGACCAACGTTTCGCCACCCATCCACCACCTTCGACCCTTCGACCGTAGCCAAAGCTTCGCAACGCGCTTTCCTCTGCACCGCGTTTCTTTCTTTTTTTTTTTTTCTTTCTTTTTTTTTTCTCCCTCGCTAGCTCACACACATACACACATATGTATGTGTATATGTTTGCACACGGTTATATGTATTCGCTATTTCTTTCTTTTAGCTAACGGTGGGGTACAAATATCGTATTTATTGTATGACGGCTCCACGTATCCCAAGCTAACGCCTCCTGTCAACCCATCCCACCTGCCCGTCCTTCTTCCCATCCTCCTCCTACTCCTCATCCTTCTTCGTCTTCTCTTCTCTTTGCTCTTCTCTTTTCTCTTCAGTGCACTACTAATACTACTACCACTCACGTTACTTGCACCTTCTACACACCGTTCTTTTATTTCTTGCCGAGACACCTTTGCGACCCTATCCGTACTCGTTATACCTCTCTCTCTCTCTCTCTCTCTCTCTCCCTCTCTCTCATTCTCTCTTTAACGTGTATTTTCAAATAACGCTTCTTCTTCTTCTTCTTCTTCTTCTTCTTCTCTTTCTTCTTTATCTTCTTTTTTTTCTTGTGCTTCTTCTTCTTCTTCTTCTTCTTTTGATTATTTTCTTTTTATCATCCCCTTCTTTTTATTTTCTTTCATTTTCTATCTTACTCTTCTTCTTACTCGCATTCAAAACCATCCACACTATCCCCAAGTTTTTCACCTTTTCTTTTCTTTTTTACTTTTTTTATTTTTTTTTTTTTTAGTTTTTTTAGGTTTTTTTACTCTAATTTTTTTTTCCTTCACTCTTTCGCATCCTTTGAAAACTTTTTATTTTTCGTTCGTAGCGCGTACAGGTAAAAAGGAATAATTAACATTCTTTTAAGATTATTTCTTACTTCTTCTTCTTCTTTTTTCATGAAATCTCATACACCTTCTTCTTTCTTTTTGTTTTTTTCTTTTTTTTTTCTTTTTTATATACACGTATTTATAATCATCTAATGCGTTTTGTTATAATTTATTTTATTGAATAATTTTTCAGAAAACGATTAGAAATAAAAACAATTCTTCTTCTTGCACTTTGTTTTCTTCTTCTTCTTCTTCTTCTTCTTCTTCTTCTTTTTCCTTTTATTCATTCATTCATACATCCATTCATTTTTTTCTCTTCTTTTTTTTCTCTTACTTTTCGTATCTCGACCATCCCAATTTTCGTTTCTAAGTCAGATGAAGTAAAAAAAAAAAATAAAAAAAAGTAAAGAAAGAACGTAAAATGGTGTAGGGGAGGGGGGTTTAGAATGGGCTATGGAGGATGAGGGATGGGGGATCGGGGATGGAGGATGGAGGATGGGAATGGGGATGGTTTGGAGAACGCGTTTACGAGCGATAAAAGAATCACCAGAGTCTTGGTGAAGAAAAGGGATAAAAGAAAGGATCATTCCTAGAAAGAGAAAGAGCTTTTCGACCGCGAACATAAGCGGACTGTGAGTTAGGTTAGGTTAGGTTGGCTTGAGTTGGGTTGAGTTCGGTTGAGTTGGGTTGAGTTGGGTTTTGTAAAAGGGTGGTAAAAGGGGAGGACAAACGGAAGACGAACGTCGAGTGCATCCGATAGCTAGGAGACGATCTATCGAAAAGTCGTTCCACCCTTCTTTTTATTTTTTTTTTTTTTTTTTTATTTTATTCTCCCTTTTCTTCCCTTCTTTTTATCTGCTATCTTCAATTTCTTTTCATATTTTTTTTTTTTTTTTTTTATTTATTTTACATTTTTTTCTGTTTCTGTTTTATTTTCTCTTACCATGTTTATCTTATCTAGTTTTTATTTATAATACTTTAAAGGGATATTTATTAAATTGTCCAATAAGTTGATGGGTGCATTTTAATTTTTTTTTTTTTTCTAACCAAATAAACGATAATAATCTTACGGAATTTATTGAATAAATTAATTAACATTAAAACTTTGTATACCAAGAAAAAACATGTCATGACAAGTACATTTCTTACCAAGTTTATCTTATCTAGTTTTTATTTAATCCTTTAAGTGCTGTGGACGCATATATACGTTTGGTAAAAATTACTAACCTTATCGTTCGAAGCATATACTTATTTGTTAATATTAATGTAAACTAATGTTACGTTTCTATTAATTAAATTAAATTCTATTCACAGAAATACAAATTTTAATTATTAAATATTATTTATTATTAAAAAATCTGGTTAATAATAAATTATTCCGTTCCTAATAAACATTTTAGATAAAAGTATTTAGCAATCAAAGGATTAAAATACTTAAAAAGGGATATTTATTAAATTAAGTAATATCAACTAAATTTATGGGTGTATTTTAATTGTTTGTTTTTTTTAACCAAATAAACGACAATAATCTTATGGGATTTTTATTAGATAAATTAATTAATATTAAAACTTTGTATACCAAAAAAAAAAAAACATGTGATGAAAAGTACATTAAATGCAATCTTTAAATCATTTTCTAAATCAAAAGAAAATATAAATTGTTATTAATGGTTTTAAATAATATATATATATATATAAATGTATTTGGAAAGATGTGTATAAAAGCAATTTGAGACGAATCCCTGGTTACTGTAATACAGCTCGACGACCGCTAGAATAGAAATGACACGGAACGTCGTAAAAGTTAAATTACAGAGACACTTGCTCTCTCTCTCTCTCTCTCTCTCTCTCTCTCTCTCTCTCTCTCTTTCACGAAATCTTCTCCTCATAGTAGTAGTCCCACTCTCATTCATTTTCTCCCTCTCTTTCTGTTTTTCTCTTTCTAGTTCTCTAATACTTTTCTATTTACTTGTACTCTCTTCTATTCTCTCTTGTATATTATTCTCTTCTATTCTCACCATAGATTGAAAAGTACGAAAGGTATAATGTATCAAACTTCTTCTACTTCTTCTTCTACTTCTTCTTCTTCTGTGTCTTCTTCTACTTTTACTTCTTTTGCTTATATTTTCTTCTACTGTCACCATACATTGAAAAGTGCGAAAGGTGTAATGCATCAAACTTCTTCTACTTCTACTTCTTCTTCTACTTCTTTTTATTCTGCTTCTTATTCTTGTTCTTCTTCTTGTTCTTCTTCCTAGTCCTTCTATAACATATACCAAGCTTCCTCTACTCCTTCTACTTCTTCTTTTTCTAATTCTTTTTATTCTTATTCTTATTCTTGTTCTTCTTCTTGTTCTTCTATAACATGTACCAAACTTCTTCTACTTCTTCTACTTCTTCTTCTTTTTCTACTTCTTTTTCTTCTTCTACTTCTTTTACTTCTTCCTCTACTTCTTCTACTTTTTCTATGTCTTCTACTTCTTTTTATTATTCTTCTTCTACTTCTTCTATGTCTTCTTCTTCTTTTTATTATTCTTCTTCTACTTCTTCTATGTCTTCTACTTCTTTTTATTATTCTTCTTCTACTTCTTCTTTTATTTCTTCTACTCTTTCTACTTCTTTTTTTACTGCTTCTTCTTCTTCTTTTACTTCTTCTTCTACTTCTTCTACTTCTTCTTTTATTTCTTCTACTCTTTCTACTTTTTCTTTTATTTCTTTAACTTCTTTTACTTCTACTTCTTCTTATTCTTGTTCTTCTTGTTCTTCTTGTTCTTCTTGTTCTTCTTTCTTGTTCTTTTATAACATATACCAAGTTTCTTCTACTTCCTCTTTTTCTACTCTTCTACTTCTTCTACTTCTTTTTCTACTTCTTCTACTTTTACTCCTTTTCATTCTTCTTCTACTTCTTGTTCTTTTTGTTTTTCTTCTTCTACTTGTTCTTATAACCTAAAATGCATCTACAAACTTAAACGTTTCCAACGACTAAAATAATAATTCTTTTTTTTTGCTGTAGTAGAAAAGATAAAACGACGATAAAGCTTTCTATCTCTTTATCTTTATCCCATTCTCCCTTCTCTTTTTTCATCCTTTTTTTCCGTTTTCTTTTTTCTTTTTTCTTTTGCGATTTTTTAACCTCCCCAAAGCTATGAAATTCAAATTACAGACTCGGGTGCTAGGGGTAGGTGGCTTGGACGATTTCAGATTTTTCCTAACAATAAAAGAAAAAAAAATAATAAAATAAAAAGAAAGTGAGAGAGAGAGAGAGAGAAAAAAAGAGAGGGAAATACTGATCGATAAGATCAAACGAGATTCGATTATCGTTATCTATCTTATTCCTTTCTTCGTCTATTTGTTTTTCCTCTCCTATAATATTTTTCTTTTTTTTTTATCTCACGAATATGATAATGGTATAATATAAAAAGTAATAAGGAACATTAAATTAAGATAAACAAAATCCTAAAGAAATGAATGAAAAGTATTAACCAATAGGAATGATTCTCAAAGGGTCACAGAGTATCCCATCGCAATCCCTTTTCATGAAACTTGTTTGATAAAATAAAAAAAGAAAAGTAAAAATATTGTATAAAAAGAAATGACGATTTATCATTTGTTGCAACAATCTATCAACAAAATTAAATACACTCAGAATTCTATAATAAATTAATTATTAATTAATATATTAAAACATATAAAAATTAACAAATAAACAAATTAATTATTAACAAATTTATTACAAGAAAAATGAAAAAGAAATACACCTAAAATACTATATAACAAATTAATTATTAATTAAATGAACATCTTAAAAATAAAAATAAATATAAAACATATTTCTATTTAATAATAAATGTATTAACATATATCTAAAAATTAACAAATTAATAAATAAAACAAATTAACAAATTAACTATTAACAAATTTATTACAAGAAAAAGAAAAAGAAAGTAAGAGAGAGAGAGAGAGAGAGAATGAATGTGAGAATACCGAGAATCCCTAGAATGAGAAAAAAACACTAGGATGAGGAATGAGGGTGGAAGTGAAAGGAGGAAGTTAAAGAAAAAGAAGAAAAAAAAAGAAAAAAAAGGTCGAGGCCCCGCGGATGAGTCGAGCGCTTCCACGCGTTTCCCCTAATTACATTTTCATACGAACCGTTTTCTTTCCTCCTTTTCTCCCCGTTTTATTTTCCTTTTTTATTTTATTTCTTTTATTCTGTTTTTTTTTTTCTTTCTTTCTTTCCACCTAACTCCGTGATAGAAACGCATTTCTCCTAAATCCTTTTCCAAGCTGCTGCTACTGCTGTTGATGTTGGTGTTTCCCCCATACATGTCGTTGTCATTTTCCTATGCTTGTTGTTGTTGTATCACGTTTTTATCAAACCCTTCTCATCCCACCACCCTCATGCACACCTAACCCTTTTTCATTTTCTTGTCCTACGAGAAACCGTTCAATCTGTTTTTTTATTTTTGCTTTATTTTTTTACTGAGTTTTCATACGAGAAGAACGTCAGGAACCAACGAAACCACCGCGACCCAAGTTAAACGTTGCAAAAAGTCTTCTTTTCATCCCCACAAAACCACCACTACCAACACCACCACCACCACTATTACTACTACTACCACATATAACTACATACCACCAAATTTCTCTCGTGTTTTAATCTTCGAACGAGTTCCATCATTTTCTTCATTTCTAACAACGAAAAATCGTGAAAATATAATTGTACTACGTTGATCAAGATAGTTATTATTTTTATTATATATTTATCTTCCTACTATTTATATATATATATATATTACTACCTAGTATAATACTTTATTTCAAGCAACGAAGAATTGCAAATATATAATTATACTACGTTGATAAAGTTTGATACTATCACCCTATTATTTTACTATATATTTATATAACTACTATTTGTATATATAATATTACCTACTATAATACTAGTATTATATATTAATATATTATACTATCCACTTAATATTTTTGATATATATTTTTTTAACTATGATATATATTTATATCTTCCTACTATTTATATATATATATAATATAACCTACAAAAGTCTACACAAGGAAAGTATATAATACTAGTATTATATTATAGGTAGTATTATTAATATATTATTATATTATTATATTATATATTATATATAATATATATAAATAATACTATCTACTCTATAATACTAGTATTATATAATATATAATATATTATAACCTAGTATAATACTTTATTTCAAGCAACGAAGAATTGCAGAAATATAATTGTACTACGTTGATCAAGTTTGATACTATCACCCTATTATTTTACTATATATTTATATAACTATTATTTGTATATATAATATTACCTACTATAATATTAGTATTATATATATTAATATATTATACTACCCACTTATTATTTTTGATATATATTTTTTTAACTATATTATATATATAAATAATACTATCTACTCTATAATACTAGTATTATATAATATATATAATACTACCACCCTATTATTGTTACTAAATGTATTTTTAACTATATTATATATTTATGTTCCTACTATTTATATATAGATATATATATATATATTATGGTGGTGGTTTTGCCGTACTTTAATACGACACAGGCGCGTTATCGCGAGCACTTTTCATTATTTCCCCTCACTCCAGAAAGCTCGTTCCTATCTCCATTGTTCTCCGTGTCTACAACCCGTTTTTGCCGTCAAGAAGAACCCCCCCAACCTTCCAGCCTTTCGTCAACGTCCACCCTCTCTCCTCTTTACCCTCTTTCTCTTTCTCTTTCTCTTTCTCTTTCTCTCTTTCTCTTTTCCTTCTTCTTTCACCTACACCTACACCTACACCTCCACCTTTACCCCCTTTTCCTATGCTCAACCCTCACCACTATATCTTCTTCATCCGAGATAATCGCTTTAATACGTTTTCACCAGCGCTTCTGCTGCGAAACACAAAAGGAATGAAGATAGTAATAGTAGTAGTTATTGTAATATAACTAGTTTTACTTGGAATAGTAGTAGTAGTAGTAAAAGTGTTTGTAATAGTAATGGTAATGATTGTAGTAGTAGTAGTGATTATATAGTTGTAGTAATAACAATGATAATAGTAAAAATGTAATAGATATAACAGTAGTAGTAGTAGTAGTAGTTTTAATCAAAAGGATTTAAAATGTGATAGAAGTAGTAGTAGTAGTAAAAGTATTTGTAACAGTAATGGTAATGACTCTAGTAGTAGTATAGTGATTATTTAGTTGTATTAATAATAATGATAATAGTAAAAATGTAATAAATATAACAGTGGTAGTAGTAGTAGTTTTTATAAAAAGAATTTAAAATGTGATAGTAGTAGTAGTCATAGTAATATTAAAAGTATTTGTTATAATTATAGTAATTATAATGTTAGTAGATCAATGATTACAGTAGTGATAGTAGTGATTGTATAGTGGTAGTAATAACAACATTAATAGTAAGAAAATAATAGATATAACATTGATAGTAGTAATAGTAGTAGTAATATCAAAATTATTTGTTATAATTATAGTAATAATAATGTTACTAGATCAATGATGGTAGAGACTATAGTGATAGTAATAACAAAGATAATACTAAGAAAGTAATAGATATAACTGTGGTAGTAGTAGTAGTAGTAGTGTTAATAAAAATAATTAAAAATGTAATAGTAGTTGTAGTAATATCAAAAGTATTTGTTATAATTATACTAACAATAATGTTAGTAATTTAATAATGGTTGAGATTATAGTGCTAGTAATAAAACCAATAATAGTAAGAAAGTAATAAATGCAACAGTTGTAGCAATAATAAAAGAAAAGTAACTAAAAGAATACTAGCAGTAATATCAAAGGACTTTTTCTAATAATAATAATAATAATAATAATAACATTAACAGATCATTAATCTCTTTCACACTTGTACAAAGTAAAATTTGTAATACTTTGTTACTATCAGTGCAATGGTTAACCCTTATCATCATTCTTGGAAGGTACTAAGGTAGGCAGATAAATAAAGGGCCTCACTATCGCATATTTAATCTTCTTCGCAATATATATATATATATATATATATATATATTTATTTTTTTTGGACGAGTTGTTTCCTAAAGTACCTCGCAAATCTTATCGTACACGCAAGAACGATTCTTCTCCTTTCTTAGGGTTTATATTGAACCAACCAGGTTTACAAGAAAAAGAAAGAGAAAGAAAGAAGAATTTCATGTTTCTCACTTTGATACTGCAAAGATTTCACTAACAGATAATACTCTTAATTACCGTCGCATTTTGTACTCTCACACATTTTAACAAGATACCTAAATATGTGTGTGTGTGTGGTTTGTATTTTTATTCTTCTCACTCCCCAACCCCTCACAAATAAAAGAACTCTAAGGTAAGAATAAGAAAAATGACAGAGAAAAGATAAGAAAGAAAAGTATAAGAGTAAGAGGGGTTGGTGGTGAAAGGGGGTGATGACGACGATGAGGAGGGGGTTCGAAGAGAAAGGAGAGAAAGAGTAGTAGCAGAGTTCGAAGATCGTTCGATTCCTCTTAGCCTCTCGCGCGCCGAGCGTTTGTTTACAAAAGATCCGTCGAGAGGTTTGAAGGAAGGAAAAGGGATGGAAACCTCCTCCTCCTCCTCCACCATCCCACCCCTCATAGTGTTGTAAGAGAAAAACTCGACAGTGAGAATAATGTATATGTGTATGTGTGTGTGTACGTGTATGTGCTCGAGAAAAAGTAGAAGTAAATAAAAGAACGTTGGAACAGCGAGAAGATGAGAGACGAAAGAGAAAGAAAGAAATATATATATATATATATATATATAAAAAGAAGGGATGAAAGAGAGAAAGAGAGAGAGAGAGAAAGGGAGGATGACGCGAACTAGTAGAAGAGAAAAAAAAAAGGAAAAAAGAGAAATTCGAGGATTCTCGAGGCGAAGAGTCGAGTGGTTGGGCGGTCGAATAATAGAGCTGCCCTTAATACCGTCATCCCCGTTGCGTCGGGTTAAACGAGGGAAGAAGAAGCTGCCTAAGGGGAAGGTTGTTGGGCTAGTGGTAGTGTGGTACCTTTATACTGGGCGATACTCTTCAAAATAGTAGTAGTAGTAGTAATAGTAATAGTAGCATCCCTGCTATACTACCAGTCATAGTAACATTGAAGTGTTCTAGTAATAGTAGTAGTAGTATTTGCACTAGTAGTAGTAGTAGTAGGTGGTGGTTGTAGATTCGTGCCGAGGAAAACCCGAGTTTTAAGTGGTGGGGATACGGAATAGAAGGGATGATAACATTTGTATCATATTTAACGCTAGAACGAGCAGGTTAAGGGGTGGAAGACACCCTCTTCTTCTTCCTCCTCCTCCTCCTCATCTTCCCACCGCCACCGTTTCTCTTTCTTCGTCTCCCCTTCCCCATTCCTGGCCACTCTCCTCCATCGGCCGAGTAATACCACTGAAATCAATACCACCACCACCACACTTTGCCTTCTATTTACCCCGAGACTCATCGTCCGTACACAAATTTATTGCTTGTCCCTGGCAGCTCGAACGGACTTTCCTCCTTCTCCTACCTACTCTTCACCCCCTAACCTAACCCTCTAACTCTCTTCACTTTTCCAACTCTTATTCCTTTACTAACCCCACCCTCCACTTCCCCTCTCTTGCCCTTTTCTCTCTTTCTTCTTCTTCTTCTTCTTCTCTTCTTCTCTTCTTCTTTTCATCGTCATCATCCTCGTTTTCCTCTTCCTCAATTCTATCCTCTTCATTCTTCTCCCTACTACTACTAGTATTACTATTACTACTACTACTACTCACCACCAACAATCTCGCCACCTTCATTCCCTTTTCCCTTTTTACCCTCAATAACCATATCGCTTCGCAATTACGATTCCTATAACCCGAGCTAATCGTTCGTTCTAAACCTTCCCTTCATCCCTTCCTTTCCCTTCCCCTTTCCTTTCCCTCATTCCCACTCACGTCTATCCCCAGTATCTATCTTCACATCATATCAACCCTCTCATTTCTTTCTTTTATTTTTTTTTTTTTTTACTGCTTTTAATCTTAATCATCATTCCTCTCTTTCTATGAGTTTTCACTTTACACCAGCATAAAAGAATATTTAATAATAATAATAATAATAATCAAAATAATACTAGAAATTGTTCGTTTCAATTATTTGACTGATTATTTGACAATTATACTGATAATACTTGCAAATAGAATTAGTTTTTTCAATTATTTGTTATTTTTAATTCTATTTTGGAAACATAACCTCTTTTTTTATTCTGATGTATAGATTTTTATTCAAAGTATATAAATAAAAAATAAATATAATAATACTAATAATACTTACAATTAGAATTGTATCTTTCCATTATTTTTTCCTTTTAATTCTATTTTCGAAACCTAACCTCTTTTATTATTCTTATAGATAGAATTTTATCCAAAATATATAGACAAAAAAATAAATAAAATAAAATCGTAATAATACTTTAATAAAACTTATACGTAATAAAACTTTTTATCCAAAGTATCTAGAAAAAAAAATAAAAAAAATAAAAACTTATTGAACAGGATAAATCGAATAATAGTCGTTTGTTTTATCCAGCTAGATATTAAGCTACCAACCTACCTACCTAGCTATCTAGCTATCTAGCTATCTAGCTAGCTAAAGCTTTTGATTACGAAAGCACTTTCGACTTGCAAGGCCCTTGTAAATTCAACGAGTAGCTAGCTAGCTAGCTTTAGACGCAGCAAACTGAGGACGCACCATGCATGCTGTTAGGTATTACTATACGATGCATATACACAAACTGTGTATCTATCTATCTATCTATCTATCTATCTATCTGTCTGTCTGTCTGTATATATATATATCTGTCTGTATATTTATCTGTATGTGTATCTCTTTCTCTGTCACACGTTACGAGATGCTTTACCCATTAACTTAACGCGCAATCAGAACGCGCCGAGATGTACCTTAGAAACGAGTATCGAAATTAATAATGCATTCTACGAAGGAAATGCCACTGTGTGTGTCATCTCTCTTCTTACCCCCTTTACCAACCCCTAACTCCCACTATACCACCCACTTCATCCCCACTTCATCCACATTCGACTTAATCTAGGTCGTGTCATTCGCGTAGACGTTACCAACACTTTCAAAAACCCTTTCATTTATACATACATATACATACATCATAAATACACACATACACACACACACATATATGTTTACATATCACTATGATGGACTTTCTATAATTTTGACATTAATGTATTAATATCAACCCTTTCGTTACTAGCAAACCCATAATAGGGGAACCCATATGTAAGAGTGACTGCTATACGAGTTGTCAGAGTTGTAAACACCCTTCTGTATATTACGATCAACAACCCCCGTACTTATTGTCAGCCCTGAAAATGTCACGTATGAACGATCGACCCATATTAGGGCTCGTTCTGATGAAATTTTTTCTTTTTTTTTGTTTATCCTAGTATTGTGGTTCTCTTTATTTCTATGTTTTTTTGTTTTTTGTTTCTTTTAATTAAACTTTTGTTATTTTCTTTTTTTCAGGATAGCGACGGGGAGAAAAGTGATCAAGACTTGGTCGTTGACGTAGCGAACGAGGTACGTTCATATAAATAAATTTTCTTGAAATTTTTTCATTTAAAAAAAGATTCCTAAAAAGAAAGTATAAAATAATCAAATTAAAAATGGTCGATGTTTTGATTAATATTTCAGTTCTTTCTTGTTCTTTTTACCTCAAACAATTCCAATAAACGTAGATGTGTTATAGTTTAAATAAAATTTCCCAAAAAAAACATAAATAATTTAATTTAAACAAAAAATATGTAGGAAGGATCATCACCACATGCGAATGGGGAACATTCGGATCCACGAGAAAATGGTACCCTGGAAAAGCATGGTGCACCTGGCCATATTGGAGGACCAGCATCGGGAGTAGGTTCAACGTCAGTCAAGGACAGACCACCTTCTCGAAGCGGAAGTTCTTCCGCTCGTAGTACGCCGTCTCTGAAAAGTAAAGATGTAAGATCTTGCGGAGAGCAAGCTTATTCGGTGACGATTACGAGGCGAGATTCTACTAAATGAAAATAGTAAATCAACAATAATATCAAACAAAAGAACTAACTTTGATATTCACTTAAAATAAAAATTCAAATTTATCACTAGTTACAATTTTTAGTTTCCGGTTGGTCAAATTAATTCGAGCATCGCGTTGGATCGTCACCAGAAATTAAAGAAAGCCGGTTATCTCTTTGCTATATATATGTATACATATATATTATTAAAAATTAAATATCGAAATGAATTTCAGGATGTTTTATTAATACGTTGTTATAAAATTATGAACAATTTTATATTTAACCTTTTCATTACGAGCACTGATTAATGATCGTAACGAAAAGGTTTTTTTAAAAACGTGATAATGAAACATAACCTAAAAAATACAAATCGACTGGATAAAAGTTCATAAATAACTGAAGAAATACGCTGGTTTCTTTTTATTGCATTATTATCTAATTGTATATTGAATAAAGATAATAACAAAAAAAAAGAATATGGCGGAACTAACGATATACAGGTCGACAAACCGGGTACACCTGTGGCGGCGGCGAGGGGCTCGCGCAGTTGTACGCCAACTATGGGCGGCATCCCTGGGCCCTTGGCATCGCGGGTCTATCATCCGCCATCGTCGCAGCAAACGCCACCACAGGGTTATCAGGGCTTGCCATCCCGCGGCAATGAGCCGTCGCAGTCGCCCTCGCCCTACAACAACTTGCCCTACGCCAGACCATCCATGGTGACTTTCGATCCCATCAATCTCGTAAATTCATTACCTTCCAATCAGTTGTTTTGTTATTTGTTTTTTACCAAAACAAAACGTATGAGGTGGAAATAATTAATAATTATACAAACAAAATTGATAGAATCTCGTTTAAATAAAACATCAAATATTCTAACCATAAATTTAATTGTTAATTTTATAAATCACAAGGTTGATTGTTTTTTTGCAGCTCGGTTTCGACGGTCACGTGAGGATACCCTCGAGTAACGGATTGAACAGCATTCCGGGTGGCAAACCGTACGTAATCATCATCCAATTGGACCTTTTTTAGGTTATGTACTCATTTTTTGGCAAACTATTTTAATTGAGTGTTATTAATTGTTCTCAGAGCATATTCCTTCCATATGAACGGCGAGGGCCAACTGCAACCAGTATCTTTCCCCGCGGAGGCACTAACTGGACCAGGTATACCTCGTCACGCGCGTCAAATTAACACATTGACTCACGGTGAGGTCGTATGCGCGGTCACGATATCCAATCCAACAAAATACGTTTACACCGGTGGGAAAGGGTGCGTCAAAGTCTGGGACATTGGTCAAGGTAGCAACATTAGCGCTAAACCTGTCTCGCAATTGGATTGTTTGCAACGCGACAATTACATCAGGTCAGTCAAAGTTGTTGTTCACTTATGATTAGTTAAAATATTTATTAGAATTGTATTGAAATGAAATGTTATTATCCGTAGGTCGGTTAAATTATTGCCAGACGGTAGAACGTTGATAGTAGGCGGTGAGGCAAGTCAACTGAGCATCTGGGACCTGGCCAGCCCAACGCCAAGGATCAAGGCCGAGTTGACCTCCTCAGCGCCAGCCTGTTACGCATTGGCCATCTCCCCAGACTCCAAAGTCTGTTTCAGTTGTTGTAGCGACGGTAATATCGCGGTATGGGATCTTCAGAATCAAACGTTGGTCAGACAATTTCAAGGACACACGGACGGGGCTTCTTGCATAGACATATCGGCAGACGGCTCGAAACTTTGGACCGGGGGACTTGACAATACCGTAAGATCATGGGATCTTAGGGAAGGAAGACAATTACAACAACACGATTTTACATCTCAAATATTTTCATTGGGTTATTGTCCAACCGGTGAATGGTTAGCGGTCGGCATGGAAAATTCAAACGTCGAGGTTCTTAATGCAACAAAGTTGGATAAATATCAATTACATCTTCACGAGTCTTGCGTACTTTCGTTACGTTTTGCATCGTGTGGCAAGTGGTTTGTTTCCACTGGCAAGGACAACTTACTCAACGCATGGCGTACACCTTATGGGGCATCGATATTTCAAGTTTGTATTCTTTTATTTTTTGGGGGGGGGGGTTTTTTGATTAAATTAATCCTTTGAGTGATGAGTACTCTTAATCTGAAGTGTTTTATAGGGAATATTTTATTAGTAGGGTGTGTGGTTTCTTTTGTTTATTGATATTTTACTAATCTCAAATTCTAATATATTGGGTTGGTAACTAAAATATTGCAGATTTTAAAAAGCCACCTATCGACAAAATCCGCAATCATTTACTTGCCAACTCACAATATTATATTTATATTATTATATACAAATTAATAATATTAATAATAAATTAATTTATTAAAATATATTTAATATAATACAATTAAGTATATTTTTATAAAGTTTATTATAAAAATATTATTTTATTATATTTATCATAAAATATTATTATAATTTTAATAATCAATCCTTTGAGTTTTGAGTAATTCTAACCTAAATTGTTTAATAAGCAATACTGTATTATTAATATCTATGTATTTTTTTTCATTTATTGATATTTTACTAACCCCACATTCTAATAATAAATTATATGTAATATAATTAAAGTTTAATAATCATGTAATAATTTAAATAATCAAATATTACATTATTTGTCATTTAATATTAACAAACATACATTGTCCCACATTTTTTGGTTACTTTTACCAAACTTATATATGTGTTTCCATACTACTCAAAGGATTAAAAAGAATCTTCTTGATTGGACAACAAACCATTTATTTATTTTATCTTATTATTTGTATTATTTCTTTTTTATTTCAGTCGAAAGAATCCTCGTCTGTGCTGAGCTGCGACATTTCTGCCGACGACAAATACATTGTGACTGGATCCGGCGACAAGAAGGCCACTGTCTACGAAGTGATTTACTTCTAAGAAAACTTATGTCTGCCGGGCAAGATAGAAGAATCCCCTAAAACATTTTGTTCACCCGTTCGTTACCACTCGAACTACACCGGGGTATCATCCACTGTCCCCCCCTTTTTTAGTTGACTTCTTGACTTCTTCTTTCCTTTTTTCTTTTTTATCAACAACAACAACAAGAACATCAACCTTTTCATCTTTCTCACCTTTTCCATCACCTTAACCTGTTCTTCTACTTCTTCTTCTACTTCTTCTTCTTCTATTTGTATTCTTTCTCTAATCGAAAGCAAGGAAGGAAAAAAAAAATATTAAAAAAAAAATTACCACACACACAACAACAAGTCGCAAGTGAGAAAGTTTTTAGAAGCCTTAGGAAAAAAACTAGACTGTTACTATACTGTGTATATATATATAAGAATCTATATTGCGATAGAAATAATGTTTAAACAAAACAACCCAACCAACAACAATAACAAACAAAAACAACAACAAAAAAGAAGGAGTTGTACTCGATGGTATATTATGTGATACGAAGTCTCTCTCATGTATGATGACGATGATGATAATGTGTGTGTATGATGGAGAAACGTAAATTAATAAAGATTAATTAATAACAACAAACAAAATAAGAAAAAAAAATAAATAAATAAATAAAAAACAATAAAAAATAATATTAATAAAAGATAAGGAAAAAACATAAAATGACCCGTGTGCGTGACCGCGAAAAAACCGTGTGAAAAAGATATATATATCTATATATATATATATCTTTTATGCAAATGTTGCGTGTGATTATTATTATTATTATTATTATTATTATTATTATTATATACACACTTAGAAAATGGACTAATTGTCGCGCGTGTACACACAACGACGAGAATATTAAATAAAAAAAAAACAAAAAATGTGTTAATAAAATGTTCAAATTCCTTTTTATGTTTTTAGAATTGTTTCTTGTCATTTTTTTGTTTTTTGCAAAAATGATATACGTGTTTACCCCCACCCCCCGTGAAATTTACAACAGCCAATCAACAGTCAACAAAAAGAAACTTGAATGACGGCATATTCTTGTGAGTGAAGTTGAATATATGATTTTATATAGAAATACGTAAAGTTATTAAAAGAAGGAGAGAGTGAGAGGGAATGAGTGAGAGAGAGAGAGAGAAAAAAAATATATATATATATATATATTACGGAATATCTCAATGATATTTTCCAGACAATTTGACTAACATATACTACGTGTAAAAATAAAAAATGTTATGCATATATGTATGTAAATCTTTGAAATTTTTGATTTATTAAATTAATTAATAATTTAATTAATCTAATTAAAAATTTAATATTATTTGTATTATTAGAAAACTATTATTAATATGCAATATAATATTTAATTATATTTGATTATAATTATTTTTATTTTTTATTTTTTACACAGTTATATGTTGGTTAAAATTTTGCTTGGATTATTTTATTGAGACACTCTGTATATATGAATTTATATATATATATTATTTATTATATATATATTATTTATATATATAATTTATATATATATATATATATATATATATATATATGCCCCAAACGGTCAAGCCAATTTTAATAAAAGGAAATAAGGGATTTGTAATCTAAGTATAAATTTGAAATAATTTCACATTAAACTTTTCAAAAGTTAATAAACAAATTTCGTTGTAAAAATTGTTTTACGATGATTTTTAATAATTATATATCTTACAATTAACACATTGCGTATTTTAACGTCAATTAACGTGCTGGGTTTTTTTTTTTTTTAAACTCGTCAAAATGATTAATTAAATGCGTAAAAGTATTTTTTGAAATAAATTGTTCAAACATTATCATGTAAATATATATATATATAAATATGTATAACTTGATATAATCAAATAATATTTTGATTTACATGTAATGTAATTTAATTACTAGTTTACGAATTATTTTTGATTCGATTAAATGTATAAAAAATGCATAAAAGTGATGAATGATTAATCATAAGAATACTTTTGACTTATACGCAATGTGTTACAATAATGATAATAATAATAATTTATAAAAATAATTTTATATAACAATAGGTATCTGTAAAAGTAATATTTTCTTTATTTTTGTAAATTAATATATTTTATTAACCCCTTAAGCAGTATTGATTTTGAAAAAAGAAAAACGGCCAAAAAAAAATCATTTTTCTTTTTTTTTTTCTTGCATAAAAACATAGTTTTGAACATTGTTTTGACAAAAAAAAAAATTAAAAAAAAAAAATACAGAAATAATCAATATTTTTATGTTAATTTTGTATTTTGTTTCACATTGCAGAGAAGAGCCAAATATTGCAATGTTACACGTACGTCAACTTTTTAATCTATCTTGTCGAATTACTATTTCGGAATAAACATTTTTCGAAAAAAAAAAAAAAAAAAAAAAAACGATTCTTTTTCTTTGCTCTCGTCACTTTCTTATTTTCAATTTTCTATTATATATTTGTGTGTAAAAAAATCATAGAAATATAAAATAATACGCCGCTCGAGTTAAAACTCGAGCGTGCTGCTTAAGGGGTTAATTTTATTGTTCAATATTTGATCATCAAAATCATAGATGAAGATAAATGATTAAATTTTGTTTTCAAAACAACATTTATTTTCATTAATTTCATTCAACGACAACATATTTATCTAATATGAAATATAAAAATAAAAAACACAGTTTGCTATCATCCTGATCATTGATATCATATTATATATATATATATGACTGAGCGCCCGGGTAAACAAACCTCAAAGAAAAAAAAAAAATATATATATATATATAATATATACATGAATCTAAAATTCGAATAAACACTTGAAAGAAATGGGCTCTCGTCAAATGATGAATTAAATTTATTTTATTTTTTTTGAAATCTATCAAATAATCTTAAGATTGTTTATATTAAAATGATACTAATCGATAATCAATTGAAATAATCGTTGAATCGAAATATTATTCGTGTTTATTTATCATTCATTTTATAAAACAAAAAAATTGTTTCTGCAAATCGAAGAAAAATCAATTTTTCGTCTTCTTTTTCATTTTATTCGTATTTTTATGTTTTATGTCATATAAAATTGAATTCATTTAAATTATTAAATTGTTTATTTATCAT
>NW_015149037.1:390888-416221 GCF_001465965.1 Polistes dominula | reverse complement strand
CTGGTCTACATTTATTTATTTATTTATTTATTTATTTATTTATTTATTTATTTATTTATTTATAATGATATTTCTTTAGTTGTTCTTGTTTCTTTTCGAGACAACTTCATCCGACAGTAAGTAAATTATTTTTTCGTATTTTTTCAATCGAGTTTTTCCATTCAAGGTCACGATACTATACAACACAGGAATTTGTAAGTAGTTAAAGCGATAATTTATTTTTTTACGTAACGCATACACACACGCATCTATATATATTAGATTTATATATATATATATATATGCGTGTATGCATTTATAAAAGAGGAAAAATTTTATTTATAAACTATGAGATAATTATACAAAAATAATACCATAAATTCTCAAATGCAATTTATTTTCTTTTTTTTTTTTTTTTTTACTATTCTTCATTCTTACTTTATAATAAAATAATAATCTATAAATCTAATGGGATAAAAAAGAAAAAAGATTTGATTGAATTAATTATTAAATTGGCAACTAAATCATTGTGAATTTGGTTTTACAACTAATTCAGTTTTTTGATAACAAAGATCACAAATTTTATAAACATGGCTGACCAATGGCAAAAAGACCATCAACAAAACTGGAGAGTACTTAATTGAATAAATTTATATTTTTAAACCAAATTTTAGAATTTTCATTAATATTAAATCCTTAGAGTACTATAGACGCATATATGCGTTTGGTAAAAATTACCAGAGTGGTAGTCTATCGACACATAATACGACATAATGTGTTTGTTAATATTAATGTAAAATAATGTAATGTTTATAATAATTAATTAAATTATATTCACACAAACAAAAACTTTAATAATTAAATACAATTAATTATTAAAATCCGAATTAATAATAAATTTATTAGAATAATATTAATAATAATAATAATATAATTATTATTATTAATATAATTAACTAATAATATTATTATAATCTAGTTAATAATAAATTATTCTGTTCCTATAAAACATTTGTTTAGTTATGAATATAATTTATTTTTAAAATCTTAGTTAATAATAAATTTATTATTTTAATATAATAATAAATTATTAAAATAATAAATTTATTAATTATTTATTTATTATTATATAAAATATTTTTTATATATTATATAATAATATTTTATAATATGTTATATATTATAAATATTATTATATAATAATTTATTATAATAATAATAATTTAATAATTTAATAAATTATTAAAATAATATTATTCTAATTTATTAAATTATTATTAATAATTTATTATTATTCTAATAATAATTCTAATATATTCTATATATTAGAATCTATCTAATAGTTTAGATAACTCTAATAACGATCTAATAGTTTAGTTAACTCTAATAACCTGTTCTAATATATTCTATGTATTAGAATAATAATTATTATTCTAATAATATTATTAGAATCTAGTTAATAATAAATTATTCCGTTCCAACAAAAACATTTCACTTAAAAATATTCACCATTGAAATAATTCAAATCCCACAATCACTTAATTGCCAACCAAATATTAATGAAATTAATTCCAAACTATTTAGGGAAGTAAAATGAAGAGTCGTTAAAATAGTAACGTGATAATTTTAAATCATTTTTTTTTTTTCGATGTATTTACATTTACGTGTAATTTCGTGTGTACAAGATCGTTAAAAACATTAAATGTTTATGCTCGCGGTATGATACTCTCTATTCAATATGTATTTACACGTGTATTGATGTGTACAAGATCGTTAAAAACATTAAATGTTTACAAGGTTTTTCTTTTGCATATTGCCACGTTGATGTAGAATTTTTTCTTCTCTCTCTCTCTCTCTCTCTCTCTCTCTTTTTCTCTCTTTCTCTCTCTTTCTTTCTCTCTCTTTCTCATTATTAACACACTCATATATTCTAGTTTTATCTTTCACATTTTGTATCTTTTTCCATTCGTACATTTAAACACACTATATATTTTGTTTTTTATTTTTTTTTTTTATCTCAAGTTTCTCTTTCCTTTTTTTTTATTCCATATATTCTTAGCATATACATACATACACACATACATACATACGTACATATATCACACATGTTGCATAAATGCATGCATGTGCATAAATTCAATCGTAGAATCGTTTTATTCTTTGTTTCATTTTCATTTTCATTTTCTTTATCTTTTTCATTTTTTTTTTTTTTTTTTTTTGTTAAATATTTTTCTTATAATATCATTTTCATTTATTATATACAAATAAAAAAGTTCCGTAATAACACGTTGGACAACCATAAAATCCCTTTTCGGCATTATTTATACAGTATATTATACCGTTTTATGAAAAACGGATGATATACAAATCTGTATTCTTCTTCTTCTTCTTCTTCTTAATTTTTTTCCCCCATTTTAATGGTTATTATTATCATTATTATTATTTTTATTATTATTATTATTAATATTATTATTATTATTATTAATATTAATATTATTATTATTATTATTATACTTTGTTCAAAACATTCAGTCAATTAATTCCCCAGACGTTTTCATTTTTATTCTCGACGCATCCAAACGCGTACAAAACATGCACTTTAAAACTTACACGTACATTTTCTGCTGACATTCGCACATCATACACACTCACTCACAAACAGATACACACATGTATATTTATATATATATATATATATATATATATAATAGTACGCGTGCGCGCATTCGTATAACTCATGATGGCTTTAAAAAAAGAAAAAGAAGAGGAAAAAAAAAAAGAAAAAGAAAGAAAAAGGGTTTATCGTACACGAAGAGAAAGACTCGAAGTTTCTTCATGAAAATGTAAGGTTCTTTCATGCATTATTTACCATGGCCCCACCTCAATGTATGTGTATATTTATATCTATCTATGTATACTGTATAAGTATATATATGTATATATGTATATATGAGATGTGTATGTTAGGTTGTGTGTTTAACTATTACATTTGAACGTCTCCATTTCTCACGCTCATGTATACACAAACTCACCTTATTACATACAACATACACACACCATTTCATACGAACATACACACACCATTTCATACGAACATACACACACCATTACATACAAACATATACACGATTACATACGTAGATGTTATACTCTAACTTTTACATATACACAGATGTATACTAGAGAAATATTTTTTCACACAATGCATTCTTCTTTAACACCATTCATACACACATGTTCTTTCATATACATATGTTCTTTCATACACATATGTTCCTTCACACACACACACACATATATATATGTTGAAACCTGTTGGTATGTACAAACTAGAAAATATATAACGCATTTCTCTACTTCCTTTTACAGCGATCGATTTTACAGGAAATGTACATTACAGAACGACGAATGAACGAACGAATGAACGAACGAAAGTCCGTCGAAGATGACGACGTTTTTATAATCTGCTTTTTTTTATCTTTTCTTTTCTTTTTTTTTGCTTTTCTTTACTTTTATCTTTTACGACGACGACGACGACGACGACGACGACGACTTACTTAAAATTTTACAACACAACATAACACACACATCATTTTTTGAGAGACGTAACTTGGGTTCTTTTTCTTATTTTGTAAAAAAAACTCTTTGGAAGGTGTTTGTTTGTTTGTTTGTTTGTATGTTTGTTTGTTTGTCTGTTTTGCGAGCCCAGATGATGCATTACATGTGTTTGATACAAGTTTTATCAAAATACAAATTCAAACTATTGATAAACTTTTTGATCAATCCAAGTTTTGTTTCTCTTTTCTTTTCTTTTGTAAACTTCAAACTTTTGTAAAGTATTGTACAAATGAATTATTATTAATTTATGCATTATATGTGTATGATACAAGTTTTATCATAATACAAATTACAATCATTGATGAACTTTTGTTCAATCAAAGTTTTGTTTTGTTTTTCTTTTCTTTTGTACCAAACTTTTGTAAACTATTGTACAAATTAATTCGAGAAGAAATAGAAATTTGTTGAAATTACTTAACATTTAAGTAATATTACATATTATGTTAATTTTATGATTCGCAATTATGGTTGAATTTGTAGCATTACATGTGTATAATACAAGTTTTATCATAATACAAATTACAACCATTGACAAATCAAAGTTTTCATTTGTTTTTCTGTTATACCAAACTTTTGTAAACTACTGTACAAATTAATTATTATTAATTAATCGTTGAGAGAGAAGAAATAGAAATTTGTTGCAATTACTTATCATTTAAGTAATATTACATATTATGTTAATTATCTGATTCGCAAATATGGTTGAATTTTGTAATACAAAACTTGTAATATATAAGCTAAAGGACACAAAAGTATTTTTACAATAATAGTAAATAATATTTGTCTAATATATAATATATAATAATTATTATTTCATAAATATTTTAACAATTATTATAACAAAAATTAAATAATAATTGTTACAATATTATCACTACTACTTATACACTACTGTAAAAATTTTATCCCTTGACTGTATAAATCATTTTTTTCTATAAACATAAATTGGGGGGGGGGATGGATTCCATCATTATCCTCCATTTTCTTTTTCTTGTAATATTTCACATATGTCCTTGTTTTTTCTTTCTTTCATAATAAGGGTTGTTACTGGGGAGGGGGGGGGGATAAAATATATATATATATATACATAATATATTTTTAAAAAAAGGAAAAAGATATCTTAAGCACAATATTAACAGATAAACAAATTACTAAATAATAATAATAATAATAATAAATGTATCGATTAATAAAAAAAAAAGGTAATAAAAATAATAATAAATTTTCTATGATCAACGAAATAATTTTAAATCAAACGATACACGAATTGGACCACCATCGAGTTGAACAACATCGAAAAAATACAACACAACAACTAAATTAAATAATAAAAATTACAGAAGAGGGTGGTGGTGGTGGTGGTGGTGGTTGGGGAAACAGAGAGATCATTTTATAGATCAAGATGATATTATCTTTTTTTTGTTTTGTTTTTTTTTTTTTTAAAGTATAGGCAAAATAATTTTCCCCCTATTTTTTCCTTTCCTTCTTTTCATCGTGAATGATTAATCTTCATTTTGTAGGAAAGTGCAAAATGTAAACTAAATAACATTTGGTCGTAAAATGGTGGCATGTGTTTGTATATGTTTTTTTTTTCTATATATATATATATATATATATATATATATATATGTACGTATGTATGCTATCTAAGAGATAAGTAAAAGTATGATCAAAAGTTAATATATTTAACTTGGAATATAAATTCTTATTATCTCGTAGATGCTTACATTAGTGTACAATCCTAATAAAAAGCTAATAACAAATAGTTCGTACAAACATTTTCTTTCTCTCTCTCTCTCTCTCTCTCTCTCTCTCTCTTTCTCTCTTACTCTTACATATACACACATACACAGACTTCCTTTCTATTTCTAATTTTATTTCTATTTCAATCGTTCGCATTACATACGCACAATAATTTTTCTATTGAAAATTATCTTCATATTTTAGGTTAGTCTTCACAATCTTCACCAATTTTATTATTCATTTCAAATTTATTATCAAACACATGAACGCCCATTTTATTATTGAACATTTAATATGATCAATCAATCAATCAATCATGGGAATAAAAATCAAAGTTCAAAACTACTCGAAGAAATGTTTTGTTTTTTTGTTTTTTTATAGTTGTAAAACTGTGTAAAATTTAAATTAATCTTTTTTTTTTTTTCTTCATTTTGTTTCGTTTCCTTGCAATTTATCTTTATTTATTAAAATGTATTCGTAACTATTTCATATATTGTTCTTTCTTTTCTTTTCTTTTCTTTTCTTTTCTTTTCTTTTCTTTTCTTAATTAGTTTTTGTTTTGATCTTTTTTTTTTTCCAAAACGAAACACCAAACGATGAGCACGTTTAATTTTTTATTTTTTTTTTTATTTTAAATACACGTATGAAGCCATTAATTCGCTCGTAATCTGGATATTAACTCCACTTCTTTTTCTTTTTCTTTTCTTTTCTTTTCTTTTCATTTTCTTTTTTGTTGTTTTTTGTTTTTTAGTTTTGTTTTTTCTCTTTTTTTTTTTTTTGTAGAATATTTTCGTCGACATTTTTATTATCAAAACCACACACACACATCATGGTTTATAATAATCTAAACTATTTTGTATTAAAAATAAATTTCTTTTTAATAATAATAATAATAATAATAATTATTATTATTATTATTATTATTATATATATATATATATGTTTAAATATTATACTAAATAACGCAAATCTCTCTCTCTCTCTCTCTCTCTCTCTCTCTTTCTGTATAACTGTTAAATAACAAATAATATGATATATATATATATATAAATAAGGGAGTGAGTTGATTAATTTTTACTAAATAATTGTTTTTAACAACAATTGGACGACAATTGCAACGTCGAATTAATTTTTACAATTCTTTTTTTCATTTTTCTTTTTCTTCTTCTTTCAAATAAAAGTTTTCTTCCTTAAGGCTCACAACTTTTCAACCCACCCACGTATACAATTATTTTGTTTTCTTTTTTTTCTAAACATTTATCTTAAGTGGAATTAATTATTAATTAGGCAAATAAATGGCTCATAATGAATTTTTATCCTAATCGTACATAAAACAAACAAATCTTGAGTTTAAAGTACAGTTTTAACAACGTTACTTTAAACTCGTATAAAATTTGATAAAAGCAAGAACCGTTTGTTATACTTTCATACATATATATATATATATATATATATATATATATATATATATATATATATATGTTTTTCTAAATGCGTTAGAATTATTCACTATATCAATATGTTTCATTTTATTCTTCATTATCATCATCATCATCATCATCATCATCATTTTTATTATTGTTTGTTTTCTTTTTTTTCTAATTTGGTCTTCGTTTAAACGAGAGAATTTTAAATCCAAAATTTATGGCGAAAGACGTTGTTCGAAAGACTTGAGAAAATTTGCAGGAACAATGTGTGTGTGTGTGTGTGTGTGTGTGTGTGTGTGTGTGTGTGTGTGTGTGTATGAATGTGTTTTTCTTTTGTTTGTATGTTTGCGTTTGTGTAAACGTATGTGTACTCTCTTTCATATATATATATTTATATAATTAAACTCATTTAATTTTATCGAGGATACGAAAGAGAACAAAAATAAAAATAAAAATAAAAATTAAAATTAAAATTAAAAATAATAACTAAGTCGCGAATAATGAACAATAATAATTCAAATGCAAAATGTGGAATTTAAAAAATAAAATTGTTCTTTCTTTCTTTCCTTCTTTCCTTCTTTCTCTCTCTCTCTCTCTCTCTCTCTCTCTCTCTCTCTCGCGCGCGCTCTCTCATTTGGAAAAAAAGAAAAAAATTTATGCACGTATAAAAAAATTGAAGAAATTGTTCATCAAAGTTCAATCATCTAAATGTGCTTAAAAATTGAATAAAAAAAAATAAAAAATACATTTACGTCAGATCAAATGATCTAGAATATCTCAAATGAAAAAAAAAAGAAAAAAAGGAAAAATAAAAATGAAAACAATGTGAAACTAAAAGTACAAATAAATTCGATTTAAAACTGTAGTTATCGTTTAAAAAAAAAAAAAAAAAAATTCCAACTAATCACAAGAGTGCGATATTAAGAATAATTATTAATAATGTGTAATGTGTGAGAGCATTTTTTCCTAAATTTCTAAAATACTCTCCTTTAGACTCATGCGTTCATTCCAAGAATATATATAAATATTTTCAATCTTTTTTTTTTTTTATAAGAATATAAATTTTACAAAGAATTATTTATGTTTTAATAATGATTAATAATTAATGAAAATAATTCGCACAAAATTTGTTTCTTACTTATCGTTATTTGAACTTTGAAGATGATTGAATTTTCACAGATTAAAAAAAAAAAAAAAATCATAAATAAATAAAAAAGTAAATTATTAATAAATCTTAAATTTTATATCAACATTTTACTTATTTACATTAGTGCAATTAAAAATATTGTTCTCTTACATAAATCCAAAAGTATAGCTTTCATTTATATATGAAGTATTTATATATACATATATATTATTGATAATAAAAAAAAAGAAAAAATTATCTGATAATACATGTGATTGCTATATCAAATATAAAAAATAAAAATGTATATATATATATATATATATATATATATATATATATATGTATAATGTATATTCTTAAAAATAAACGCATGAATCCCATCTAACACGACACATTATTCGCAATGTTATTTCAAACGATTCTCTATCAAAGATTATTATTATTATTATTAATAATTATTAATTATGATAATTATTATTATTATTATTATTATTATTATTTTCAGTTAAAATAATTTACTGAGGTTGCGTCAATGGTTTAAATTCATGAAAATTAATTAACGAATTAAATTCTAAATTGACAAAATATATGTGTAGGAATAATTTTGTCGCATTTAACATCAATCTTCCTTCCTTTTCTTCTTCATCATCATCATCTTCTTCTTCTTCTTCTTCGGATGTGAGTGTTGTTGGGTGTAAGGTGAGGGTTGGGGAGTAATGATCGGAGTAATGATAATCGCATAATTAGTAAAAAAGATCATTGGTAAATATGTTTAAAGCACAATAAGGGTGCTTACACGCGCCATTGACATTTCTCTCTCACACTCATTCTCATTCACTTTCTCTCATACTCTCTCTCTCTCTCTCTCTCTTTCTCTCTCTTTCTTACACACTTTTACTCTCACTTTCTCTAACTCTCTCACCGCAGAGAAAAATCTATGCGATTTAGATACTTCTTTTACACAATTATTACAAATTTAACGTGTTTATCTTACACAGGAGTAAAATATCGCACATTTCAATTATTTACCCCATTTTTTTCTTTTTTCTTTTTTTTTTCTTATATCTTGCAATATTATAATAATAATAATAATAATAATAATGGTGCCAGGTCAAAGGTTATTCATTTAGAATTTGTCTTTCATTTTGTACAATAATATATATTTTCAAAACTTATTTTTCTTCCCCTGTCTCTCCTCCCTATTTTTCTTAAACACTTTGTTATTGTTTGTTTTTTTTTAATTTTTATTTTGGTTCAAAATCAATTTTTTATTTTTTTTAATTTTTTGTTCACCGATGAACGATATTTCTTTCTTACGTGTATACACACACACACACACACTTTCTCTCTCTCTCACTCTTATTCACACTTTTGGTTGCTTATTTTTCTTTTTTTTTGTGTTTTTAATCGATTAAAATTTATGCACCGATAAGTCGATATGATAAGAGTATTACTTCTTTTTTTTTTTGTTTTCTTTCTTTTACTTTGGAAAAAAACTAATCGCAAGAGATTGACATACATACATTTATACGTACATACATTCATTCACTCGTATTACTCACACACCAGCACATACTATTTTCCAATACACATACGTACCATAGATTTAACGTTGATAATAACGAGAGCCTGGCACCATTTTACGTTTAATTAGATTACGAAACGCGTTTAGTAGAAGAAGAAGACCTCGGCACCAATCAATCGATCAATCAATCAATCAATCAACAAAACACACATCATATCCGTTTCGTATTCCAATTTTTAAACGTATAATATATATATGTACAAAAAAGTCGCGCTAGATAAATCTACTATGTATATCGGTATTATCTTACTATTCTTAATGCTAATTTATCTTGCTGCACACACATGACGTGGTCCATGTGACACGTGAAGACACTGGGTGGTCAGTCGCTGTCCGAGCCCACTATAATTTTTTTTCTCTTTTTCGCTTGCTTTGGATTAACGATTTCTTCTTCCTATATAGTTGTAATAAATAAAATACAACAATTTAATAATTGTAATATAATCTGATTAACAACATTCATTTACCACCATTTAATTGATTTTGTTTTGGTAATAGACGTATCGTTTAAATTGTTTACCTCACTGCTAGATGTGCTGTCTAGGTGATATCGAATTTGTTTTTTCGAACTCGTTCTTTCCCTCGTGTTGACGCCAACTTTTCTATTTCCTCCTTTGGCCCCGCCACCACCAGCTCCACCACCACCCGAAGCAGCCGCGTGTTTTCTCGCAGAACTCGTAGGCGGGGGCGGAGGTGGTTCGTTTTCTTCGTTGACTTCTGCTAACGCGAACAAATCACCATAATTCTTTCTCAGTGTATCACTACCGGCAGCTTGAGCTTGTTGCAACGCTCTCTGCATTAGTTCCGTGTGATACAATTGTAACTCCGTAGATGACGTACAATTCTGACGCAAATAATCTAAATGACCTAAAACTTGTTCGCCAGTCGGTGGTACAGATTGTTGGTTGTGTTTAGCTCCAGAACGTTTTCTTTTATTTGGACTAGTTGCAGGATAACGTGTACTTAATAAATTAGCCAATAATTCACCAAGTTTATCCTCATAATCGCGACACCAAAAACGTAAGGCAGAAACTACAAACAAATCACCATCCACGTTCTGACGCGTGAGTAATTGTCGTAAAAGCTCCGAAGTTGGTCTGCACATAAACAAAAATATAATATATAACAATTATTTGTACGTTTTATATCTTACTAATTAATATAAATATTGATTATTTACTTTTCTTGTTTAAGCATAAGTAGTATTGGTGTTAATGCTTCCGAATGATCGCGAAATTGTAATTTTGGTAATACAGGCAAAAAATATTCAATGGGAAAATCGTGAGCAGATATTAATTGCCAAAAAATGATCTGCTCGAAGGTTTCCCAATTTAAGCTTGCTGTAACCAATGACGTGAAAGATTCCTTCTTCATCATTTTAAGATGGCCTTGCATTATTTGACAAATTAATTCTTGTAATTGACCCGAATCGACGGTCGATACGACCAAGTGCATTAATTGAACATTTCCAAGAGCAACGTTTGGAAATCCAGTGTATATGTCAGGCACCAAGTAACACATCATAGATATGTTGTCTTCGTGACATAACTGTACAAAAAGAAAAAAAAAGGTAAGATAAAATTATGATTAAAAAATATAAGAATCGTTGTAAATCAATTTATAATTACTTTTAAATCTGCGACTATACATGCGTCCAGTTTTTTTTCTCTCTGCGCACAGAAGTCCTTATAAACGGAGGCTTTTACATCGTTTAAGACATTACTGTAAAAAATCAAAACAAAACGTACAACTTTTGATGTATGACGATAATGATTAAAACAACATCAACAACAACAAATATCTTTAAGACTAACCTTGGTTCCCTTTCTCTCTTTTCTTCTTCTCTGCCCCATACTTTTAAAAAATATAAAAGTAAATATCCTATCCTTGGTTGAATAGAATGCATTTCAGCTAGTACTCTAGCTAAAAGTTTTCTCCTATTGTCTTCTTCTTTACACAATTGATAATGATTTCGAAACATAACAAACAATGGCGTGCTTATACTATCAGTCAATGATTCTTCGTTTAAATTATCCGGATATATCTGTGCTGTTATTTGAATTGACAGAATCGTCGACAAACAAGACGCTAAACCTGGCACAGTTTCCGCATCTATTTCGTCTTCTACGACCATTTGTACTATTCTTTCAACCGCTTGACATTTAATTTCATTATCACTTTCACTATGTAGGCTTCCAATGGCAGTTCTCAATTCTTCCGGTTCTAAAATAAGATTTAACTGAGAGGTGATGTCTTCCTTTTTAGAAACGCAATTTGCATTTTTTTGTTCGTTCTTAAGTTTGATCGTAGCCAAAGGTACATCCTCTTCATCTTCCTCCTCTTCTACTCTTGTAACGATTCTGTATAAACATAATTATTTATATATAAATATATATTTTTAAAAATACATTTAACAATAAAAAAAAAAAAAAGTCAAATAATAACCTTAATGGCATTTCTTCTTCCTCGTCACTGAATGCTGGTTCTGGATCCTGACCCACGTGATTGTTTTCTACTGGCGTGTTTGTCGTATTATCCGTGATAAACCCTGAATTGAGATCCTTATTAAGATCTTCCATTTTACCTGAATATATCGGAACCTTATTACCTGCTTAAGAACATCATGCGAGAATCAAAGTTAGTAAGCGTTGAATGTGCTGAAAGCTAAATGACAGTGACAACAAACTACAACAGGAAAATATATGAGGTACAAATGAATTAGTAACTAGTTGGAAAAAGAAGCAATACTTTTCAAAGTTTTATAATGATGTATTAAAACATAAATGTTAACATGCGTATGTTTAAATGTTAAAAACAAAATGATAGACAAAAATAAGGATGACATGGAAATTACAAGCTTATCTACATTGTAATTTACAGTAATGATTATCAAGCATAAGATATAGAAAACAATTTCACCTAGATCTGCGTTAGGTGGTAAGCAAAATTCCTTGAAAGTTTCTCTAATTTTGTTCCTCAATTCTCTATCCAATTTTGGACTATCGAATAACGGATAAAGACTAGGTAATACGCGTTTTTCCAAAATTTGTCTCAATGATAAAAATATTCCGTTTCTAACTTTTTCTGTCAGTGCCGGATAAAAGTTTGGTATTATCTGTAAAGAAAAAAAAATAACAAAGATTTATAATCATTATATAAGATTTAATTAATATATGAGAAATCGTCGTTCGCACGATAAACAATAATAACGTATTCAAATAAACTTACTCTGCATAAAAAATCTAATAGCGTGGCAGTAACAGGTGGATGAGATCTCATTGAATTATGCATGACAAGAATAGCAGGCTCGATATTCATTATATTATCTTTCTCTGGGTCAAAGAAAAGCCAATCATAAAATAAAGCTAATTTGGCGTTACTCGCAGCTACCGTAGAGGTACAAGTAGTGAACAACCACCCTATCACCGCCCACCGAGGTATTATATCCGAGCACAATAATTCATTGGTCGGGTGTATAACGCCGACAATAAAACGTATTAAATCACACCTCAAAGATTGTGATTCGGGTGTTGCCAAGTACTGTCTTTGAAACCAATCTTGATAACGTTTGTGATTTCCAAAACGAACTTGACTCGTTAAAAAAACTAGTTTTCTTTCCATGTCCGGAGTAAGCCGCGATTGAAGAAACCTTCGAGAAGTCCTTGTTTGTAAAAGCTGAAGAATTCCGCTGAAGTTAGGTGATAGAGATTTTGGATTTAACAATATATCTTTCCAAAGTGCTTCAAACTCTGGTATCCTCGCAACATTTTGTAATAATCGCACCAAATCCCTGCAAAAAAAAAAAACATTGTTATATAATTAAGTATAAGAAAATTCATGAAATAATATGAAATAAAAAGCAAAATGTATGTACCTTCCGATAACTAAACAATCCACTATCCTCTCTCTTAAAAGAGATACCGTAAAAGCAACTTCCTTCTGTCGAAGACCGGTCAGATGAGGACTGTTGTGATCTTCTATTAATCGTAAATACGTATAAACAATAGATGCCACCAAAAAAGGAAATTTGTCCAGCCATGGCCGATTTTCTTGAAATATATCCAAGAGGGCCTCGACTAGGAACAGATTTTTTTGAGAGATATCTCCACCAGCCGCATGTCTCAATAAAGTTAAACAAAGATTATCAACATTAGCTACGCTAGTCCTTATCATTTCACGTAATAACCACAAAAGTTGACCTCGGGAAACATCGTTCAGTCTGAGATACCTTTCCAGTACCAACTGATTAAGATGTCCCAACACAATTGAAAGACCGTCTCTGGTTATAAGCGTTAAGTCTCTATAACTTTTAGAGGCATTTTGTTTATCCGTTAAAATAACAACTACCAATCCCAAGGAAACTTCTTCGTGCGTTTTGTCTTTGCATACTGCATTGTTCAACGTATCATGTGCTTCCTTTTCCGAAAGGCCTGTAGTCAGATTTTGAAGTACGGCATAGCATCTTTCAAATTTCTGTAATCAACAATTACACGCACCCACACACACACGCACATATGTTTATACATATATATATAAATTTACACGTATATATAATATAAGATATTTAAAATACATTTATATTGAAAATGTTATTATCTTTTATTTGTTTAAAACACTAATAATCATAATTGGCTGATCGAGTAAAAATCACGAATAAACTAATAATGCAAAGGGAAAAAGTAAGAAAAAAAAGGAGAATAAGAATAAAATAATAATTAAGAATAATAAGAATAAGAATAAGAATAAAAATAAAAATAAGTATAGTAGAGAGATTTGAAAATCGCGCTGAGACGCGTGGGTTTGACATTAGCGCCACGCAGACAGCGACGTGCGCGGCCGTCGCAACAATGGCGGAGCCCCTCGCACTCGATACGTATCCACTGACTATTTCAAATATTTATGTTACCTCCTCCAGGTCGTCCTTGTTCTCGATGCAGGTTGTAGTGAGTAGCCGTGAGACCGGAGTTTTCGTTTGTTCCATCGTTGCTGGCTGATTCAGGCCAGATTCCGTAAATCGTCGTAGAAGGCCCTGTTGAGCCCTCAGCCCTCAGCCCTGTGCCTCTGCTCGCTTGTGCTCGCCTCTGTGCATCGTGATCGTCTCGCTGCTTGTTCCTTCTATCTCTATCTCTTTCTCTCTCTTTCTTTCTTCCTTTCTTTCTCTCTCTCTCTTTTTCTATCTATCTATCCCTTTCCTTCTCTCCCGTCTCTCTCTTTCGAGTTTACTCTCTCTCTCTCCTCTCTTCTTCCTCTCTTCCCCCTCTCTCTATTGGTCGCGCGGTCTCGCCACTCTGTTTATTCCTCGGACCTCCCCGACTCCGTCAATCGTTCAGATGCGATTGCGCATTGATACATGCGCCTCACAGTTCCTCGGCCTCACTTCGTGACGCGGTGCTACCGTATCCCCACCACCGAGCCTTATTCCGACCAATAGCCGAACGCCGACCTGCAAACACCGGCGCGCGGCGTTCTGAGACGAGAGAGGAGAAAAGTAGTGCGCCACCACAGTATTGTCTAACCTGGTGCCCCTCGGCATACATTCTCAAATATTATTCGCGCGTGCAAATCCGCCGTCCCTTTTAAATCGTCGTTTCGACTAGAACGATGTATCGAGGGAAAGCTAATGGTTTTAACCAGCGATTCTTTCCTCCAGAGCCATCTGGATATCTGCTTCCTCTTGCTGAAAAGTATAAACGACGTTCAGTGTATCTGTCTCTCATCCGTGACATCATAGCTTTTCGTTCCAATAATCAAAATGAAGTGAGCCAGGATCTCTGCATAAAATACGTAACCAAAAGGGCAGTAGAAACGTTTCAATTACCTGAACAAGTCAAAATGATACACCTAGCCGATGTGTTTCTACAAGATCTCACGATATGGTCCGCTTCACCTGGACTATCATGGAGCCAACAGGGATACAAAACAAAGGGAGACATCAAGAAAGATCCCGATGCCATAAAACGTGTACATTTATTTTGGCACCGTTTTAAGAGAAAAGAACGAATGACAATGCCTGATTGTTGCGCCTTCGTTAGAAGACAGATTTTTGAGAACGGTGTAACTTGAGGACTTTGGTGTTATCCTGCAACGGTAACCTTTGGTGAAGATACCTCTCATCAACGCGTTCATGCAGACAAACACTCCATTCGCATTTGACTTTGAGACTGGTAATGCCGATTGTCGGAAATTGTTGAATGTAATGAAAGGAAAATACTATTTGGGTATTGATTTTAAGGCGTTTGATAAAACCATTTCAGCTTGGTTGATCGAGATTGACTTCTTCATCCTCTCTACAAATACCAACTTCTTAGGATACTAGGAGTATGGCGTGCCTGACGCTAGAGCCATGATTGCAATGTGGGAAACTATCACCGATTACTTCATCAACACTCCAATCCGACTGTGCAACGAAGAGAGATATCAGAAGCATGGTGGACTAGCTAGTGGAAGTTACTTCACGCAATTAATTGGGAGAATATGCAATTACATCATCCTGAATTACGTTTGTCTTAAATTGCTTGTTAAAATTGACAACATTAAGGTGTTTGGTGATAAATCGTTAGTCGAACTTTCAAAATCCGTGTCACCAGAAGATTTTGTCCCTATCCTGGCTAACCTTGGACTTCAAAATTAATATTCAGAAGTGTGTGATTTACTCTCATCCGTGAATGAAGTGATCCTTGCAATTATTCTAAAAAATAATAATATTTCAGTGTAAATATAATAATGTAATTTTTGTACAGACGTTATAATGTATATATTGTACATTTTAATGTCTAACAATATGCTAAAGAACATATTTTTTTATAATATAATTATATTTTTATAAATATCATTTTAATAGGATTGTAATTGTCATTATTATTATTATTAATACTTGTCAGAAAACACTGTATAATATAAGTTATTGATATTATGATGAATGCATAGATGATATGCAGCTGTTGTTGTTGTTATTGTTTTTAATTGGTAAAGAAAAATATTATAGATCGTATACATTATTATACAGTGATCACACTACTGTATATTGTAATATAAGAAGCAGCAGGGGGGGTCAAGCATATAACCACGAGAGGTTAACGTGTGCTAGGTTTGTAGAAAAGAACGCAACAATGTGCGTAATGAGTATGGCTGATGCCATGGCCACGTGTACAACTAGACTCAAAGCTATAACAACGATGAATAGATTAAACAAATATTGGAAAAAATATTCTTACAATATTTTGTCTTTTCCTTTTTTTTATACTTTTTATCATAGAATGCAAACGAATGAAAAAAATGGGTCGTAAATGAATCACGCTTTTACAATCCGTGGAAATATTATCAACTATCTTAGTCATATTTGTTTTTTTTTCCCCCTTTTTCTTTTCTTTCTTTGAACTTAATAATTCAAGAATATTATTATCTTGTGATTGATATAAAATCGATCGAGGAAATAACCCTCTCCCCCCCCCTCTTACCCCTATCGTATATTTATTTTTCTGATAAAATGTACAATTTTTGTAAGTGTATTTATATTATTGGTAAAAGAGACGAGTTTCTCTCCTGTTTTTTTTTTTTTTAATCGTATCAACAGTTAAAGTATTTTTAAGAGAAAAAATATTAAATAGAAATTCTAGATATCGATATTCGAATGAAATATTTAAAAAACTTCGTGTATTATCCTAGGTCAAGCAAACAACAAGAAGTTGCGTTATCTAAAAGAGAAATAACACTAACCACATAAGAGTTTAATACCTAAGAGTTAAAGAAAGAAAGAAAGAAAGAAAGAGAAGATTTATATTTAGCTTTACCGAATGTGATGAGAAACGTATTGAGAAGAAGAAGAAGAAGAAGAAGAAGAAGAAACAAGAGATGGAAGAAGAAAATTGCCAGCTCAGCTCAACTCAACGCTTGATCTTCTTTATTTAATCCTAAAACATTGTTCACATATAATTAAAAATACTGAAAATATTCCTAAACAATTAAAAACAGTTGAATTAACACTTTAAAGATATTTTCAAAAATAATAGTCTAATAGTTTTTGTTTTGTTTTTTTTTTTTTTTTTAAATTGAAAAGAATACTTTTTGAAAATGAGTCATAGTTAAATGTAAATTTATACGATGATAATAATAATGGAAAGTTTAGAATAATTGAGAATAGGGTAAGGTTATTGGAGAAACCGTATCATTGTATTATTTATAACTTGTTAGTAAAGAAAAATAGAATTTCTTTGGTAAAAAAAATCGTACGTCATAAATTGTTTTACATTAAAATAAAACTGAATTTAAAAAATCCTTACTAATGAAAATAACATCATTATCATCATCATTATTATTATCATTGACGACAGCAACAAACAACAAGAGCATTAAAAACGTAATAAAACTAGCATTTAGTAACAATCTTTAAATCGCGACTAAACGTTAACCAATATTATTTATATCCTTGTTGTTAATTAAATGAATGAAATTTGTCAACTTTTAAATTCCTTTTTTTTTTTTGTCGTCTTACATAATTGTATTTATTTTGTAAAAAAAAAAAAAAGAAAAGAAAAAAAAGAGAGAGAGAACAAAATGTTTAACGTAAGTGGTTGAGTAAAAGCAAATGCCGCAAGAGGTCAGCACGTGCATATATGTGTGTACGTGCAAAATATGTAATATAGTAATGTGCGTATATTCAAGTATAGCTAATAAGTATGGTTGTGAAAATATCTTTCGCCACGTGTATATAGTGTTAATTTAAAGCTACAATTTAATGAATACTATTAACTATTTATATATACACACATATGTATATTACTTTCTGTAACTAATTAAGACGCCATTGGCTAATATTTTGTTTATATTGCAAAACACAAAACGTGGCTATTATAATAAATGTAAAATATTAAAGATAAATTCTTTTTTTTTGTTGTTGTTTGATGGTGCTTTATCAGTGCATTCTAGAATTTGTCTAATGTGTAAAAGTATTAGTTTTGAAATAAAAATGTTGACTACAGCTTTAGAGATTACTGAAATGGAATGGAATACAAAAATAGGAAGCACGATGGTTACAAGTGTTGCAGCATTCTTTTAAGTAGCAATTACTATTTTATACAATAAATCAAAGTTTACTTTATCGATAATGAAATAGTGATTATTTAAAACCTGCTATTAATAATCGCATGACCTATTGCTTAATGATAACTAACATTAATAAGCATTTCAATCAATGACACAGTTCTTCAATAAAAGGAATAGTTTTCTTCAAACTAATGAAACATTCATTTCTAAAGAAGTAACAGCTGTTAATAATAATAATAATTATAATTATAATAATAATAATCATCATCATCATCATCATTTGTAGATGTGAAATATTAATTTCTTAGTAGATTAATCCTTTGAGTGTATGAACATATATACGTTATATATATATATATATTTATTGATACGAATGCAAAGAATGCAATGTTGGTTTGCATATTGTCGCTATTACTTTCTCTTTTATGGTTTTGTGAAATTTACATCCCATAAACCTCTCTCCAGTATCAAAAGTACAGTGTTTCAAAGCTGTATTTTAAATAAACTTTCTTGTGAATAAAACTCTTCTTTCATTTGGTAGAACAACAATTATAATTTATTGTTAATTGCACCTGATATAATTAATTTTAGCAATTAAAATATTCTATCCTTTGGAATTGCTTTGGTTAAGAATATTTATCAACACTCAAAGGTTTAAATGAAGAAAAAAAAATATATTGCAATATACATGTACGCATATACATATGTATATATAGATCATAATGTATAATAATGATTAGTTTATTGTTTATAAATAATTTTACTTGATACATGCAGGTTCTTTTTTCATTTCCATAAATAAATATTCGGTTCATCGATCACACGTTGAATGAATATTTCTGATAATCTTTTTTTTTTGTTTTGTTTTGTTTTGTTTTTTGTTACTCTACATATACGTACGTTGTTACACAATATAATTAAATTGGTACGGCTAGTATTTTTTTTTTTCTTCTTTTTCATCAAAGTTGCATTTGCGGTCCTTACACAGATTTTTTTTTGATAATTATTATAATTTTTTTTTTCGATTATTCAAATGTAATAAAAGAAAAAAAATAATTATACAACTAACTGTTTTTTTTTTTTTTTTTTTTTTTTAAGAAGGCCTGCACAAGTTCTCCATTATTTTAAATAAATATAATTGAATACTTTGATATTGGCTAGTATTGATTTGAATAACTCCTAACTAATACGTTTATTAGATCAATTCACGTACGGACTATTACATAGGTCCGTTTTTTTTCTTTTATTCTGCATACACGCACTTGCCATATTGATTTGATGTGCAATTTACCTTGCACTTTTGAAATTGGTCTCATCGCACTGAGACATTAATGTGTAACGAAACATACCTTCCATTTTGACTTATAAATAAATACATTCGCGATCGGTAGCCCGTTTACTTGTAACATATTTTTAACGTGTAAAGAGATAAGAAGATTTATGCCACTGGCAAACGGACTATACACAAAAGTTGTTGTTTCACCGACATAATAGAATTATTTACATTTCATATAATTAAGAGAAAAATGAGAGCTATTAAACTTATGTTTGCACTTACTATGAAATTGAATTAGTGGTAGATTTGGTATTTATCCTTTTTTTTTTTCTTTTTTAATATCTTCAATTTTTTTTTTTTTATTTTACTCATTTTCATGCATTTGGCAAAATTGCATTGTGTAATTCGCGTATGCGTTAAGTTTTGAAGCGTTATGTTTTACAAAGAACTATAGATTCGCTTTTGTATTAGCACTGTATATCTTTTTTTTTTTTTTGTATTTTTTTTCTTTTTTTTTTTTTCTTGAAATGTTATTTCCCAAATATTAATCTCATAACTTGGATATAGTAACACTGTATTAATGATTCCCATTCGTTTACTGCGATATTAATTTTCTACAGCTCTTGTACATAATTGTTTTATATGTATGGATGCAATGCCAGTGCTCTACCACGTAGCCCTCTTTGGCCACCAACTCCACCCTTTGGTATAACGTATCCACCTGCGTGTCTTGTTGTTCCTTCTTCTTCTAAATTACCATTACTTTCTATTAAATCACGTAATGGCCAACAAGCCAGGTGACGCGACTTTCCATGACGTGCTAAGACATGATACCCTTGCCTATCAAAACAAAATATATTTCATTAACATGTTACACACAGATTCTTGTAATTAATTATGTATAGTTTTATACCTCGATGATATAAGTCCTACAAGTAATGCCCAATGAGCTTTATGACCTCTCTTTAAGCAAGGAGCATGATTGAAATCTGAATCGTATGGTATAAGCACCATAGCTCCATGTGCTAATGCATGAGTTAAAGTATCCGGACATTGTTGTAAATCAACCAAAATATCCGGTCTATGATCAGGCAAATATTCAGCTGCCAAGGTACCCATAAAATCAACACTGTATACTTCTCCGTGTTGAGTGAAACCTCTTACTCTAGCTTCTGCTAACAATTGACTAACAGAAACAGGTTTTGTATATTCTTGAGATGCCATTGCGAGGGCTACTAAACCGCATCTATATTAAAATAAAACAAAACATTAATCAAATATCAAACAACTAAAATATTATTCTTATATATATATATATATATAATAATAAAATAAAACTCACTGTGGTCCATCTTGTAGAATAGGTTCGACTTGACAAAAGTAAGTCACTTCTGCATCCTTCAATTCATTACTTGTAATTAATTTTTCTATTTCTGCCTCTGCAGACGTAAGTGTGATTTTAGCCCAAGAGGGCAAAGAATCAGGGTCGCTCACCTCTGTTTTCTGGCACACAGGTGCCTCTGTTAAATTTGTTAATGGCGGAGGTGGTGCTGGCATCTTTTAGTTTATAAATTGCTTACAAATAATTGCTGTTTCTTTATCAATCTCTCTTTCTCTCTCTCTCTCTTTATCTTTCTCTCTTTCTCTCTCTTTCTCTATATATATATATGTATATATATATATTGAATCAAGTACTAGAGAATGTTAATGACGATGATTCAATGATCCACTGAGTAACACGTATTCCATAAAAAAATTGCAAGTTGTAATGTTCAATAGTTTTGGTAAGAAACATTATGCTTAAAAATGGTATAAGTCATGGTTATGATTTAATTCGAGACGAAACAAATAAGAAAAAAATCGAGAAAGAGAGTTAAAAGAGAGAAAAATTAAAAGAATTTTCACTAAAGAGATTATTATTTTATTTTATTTTTGTTGTTTCTTTCTCGAAATTATTTAAGAAACGTTAAGAACAATATCAACAATGTTTATAAAAAAAGGGGCTAACTTCGATCTAAAAAAAAAAAAATATACACAATAAAATACGATTAAACTTTTACCGTGATTTAACGAGATATATATTTTATAACCGTACTTAGATTAACATAAAAATATAATAAATCACTTGTTTAACCTTGAAGAGAAGGTAAGAATTCTATTTAAATAACAGTTTGTCATTACGACGGTTAACTAGAAACTAATTGTCGATTCTTCTAGTAAATTTGAAAATATTTGATATCACATCAAACACGATCCTATTTGTCCTGTGAAATACTAATTGAAATTTAATGCTTTGTTAATAGATTGAAATCTACATGTGCGCGCGTTCGCGTGTGTGTCAAGTTGTATATGTGTGTGTATTCATATATGCTAAGATAGTTTTTCAGATACGTGTGTGTGTGATTTCACATTTTGTAATATAAGTAATTAAAAAATATCATAAAAGACCCGGACAATTTTCAATGGCAGTTTATTGCACATTTGAAGGAAAAAATTAACTAATAATCAATCATTGCCGTAATTTTTTTTTTTTTTACGCAATTACGTTTGTTACGTATTATAGTTAAAATTTATTCATATAAAGAGTGTACTCGAATTAGAATGTAATTTTTTCGGGATTTTTAATGACGAGTAATGTAAGATATTTTTTCTTTTTTTCTTTCTTTCTATCTTTCTTTTTTTCTTTTTCTTTATCCGTTTCGTAACGAAATTATATGACAAAAAGTCCAACAACAAGGGGAACAAAATAAAACAAGCTTATTAGTATAATACGATTTTGACGTTCGTATCCCCCTTTCTTCCGTTCGATGAATAATGCACGTTCATTATGTAATTTTCGAATAAAACAAATATGTTAATAAACGTGAATAACGAGACACGAGTTTTACGACGTATCCATCAAATACATTTTGCGATAAACGTAACCGCATTAAATCGCCCAAATATTAATGACTTTTTCTTCAGACGACTTCTTAAACTGGCATGAGTAGGCACGAGTACTGCTACTCACGTCAAACCGAGACAAAGCATTACACGGATCACTGCAGACGACGACGTGTTTCCAATAACCAATGAAATGCACGGATTACTAGTGGATAAATATGTCACCATCTTGTTGCATTATGCACTTATAGGGATAATTACTAGATTAATGGGGAACATTATTTGTATTTATATGAAAGAATTTATATTATATAATAATTATATATTTAAATAAATGATAATATTATATTAACATGTGAAACTAAAACAACGCATTATACGGATTTTCATATAACCAATCAGAGGCAAGGAATACTGAAGCAAGTGGAAAGGTAATAATAACAGTTTACGATTTTCTCATTGTATAATTATTTAATATTAATTATTATTATTTAATTATCTGCATGAAAGTAAAAAATATATTGACATTTCTATTGCTTCAATTATTTTATATGAAATATGGGTCAAGGTTTGGACAAATGCAAATGTTAGGAATATTTTTTGTTTTAAGATTGGTCAATCTGATCAATATTGTGATATGTCAATTCATGTTTCTAATATGTCATTATTTTGAAGAAATGAAAGAATATTTATTTATTAACAATTATACTTAATTCTTATAGAATAATTTTTATTAAATATGTTATGAACATAACCTTTCTGCGTATAACGCAACTCCAGCGCCTCTCTTGACTATATGCATTATTATAGTTAAAAATGTAAGCATGGAACATTTTTAAAGGTATAATCAATTTATACAAATGAAATATGAATGAATTATCTGATTGATATAATTAAAAGTTCATAAGAAATTCCAACCATGTTTTATTTAATATTGACAATAATATAAATAATTATTATTTCAAGAAAATGGCCGAAAGTAACAGCAAAACGTCAGTGTCAGAAGAAACAGAAGAAAAGACAACAGCTGATATCAGTCGTTACTTTAATAATGCGCCACGTACGATTTTTGACGATATCGTAGCACCAAATGAACAGAATTATTTTAATAACTCATCAGAATCAGATGATAATATTTCAAGGTTTAATTCAATGTTAGATGGTACACCCAACGATTTGTTCTCCGTTGATACTTTAATAGATAATGATAGAATGTCTGATCATGCAACCTACAGTGATTTGCACAGAGACGCTTGGATACCATCTGAACGTACTCGTAAAATATTACGCTCAGTTGCTACTTCAACAGTTGGCACAACCTTTCTTGAAAGAGATAATTTAACTATGCCAGGATTAGCATTACAAGGAGACATGCCTGATTTAATTAAAAATGGTGTTGTACATTTTTTAGGAGAAGACGAAGAGATGCAAAGAAATGTACTTACTGCTTCGGATGTAACCCAAGACGAACGTGGATTGAGAAAATTAATACAAACTGGTTGTTACAGAGCTGCTATTAATTTGTCAGGAAGACTTATTTCGATTTACGCTCAAGGTTATGGAAAAATAAATCAACCGAGTAAACATACTCCACATTCCTTACAATTATGGTACACCAGACTTTCCTTGTTAACTAAATTGAAACAAACTGAATTGTTGGAAAAAGAATCTAAACCATTTGGAGATTTGGATAAGCCGGATATGTATTTTACATTTTATCCAGAATTATATGGTACCAGACCAGGTTCCATGGCTTCGTTTGCTTTTAGATTACTATTAGCTGAAGTACCATATTATTATGGTAAACCAAAAGAAGCATTGGACAAATTACACAAACTTTTGAGTATAGTCAATGAAATAATGTCAAATTTACAAGCCGATCTTACCGGAGATAAAATTGATACCAAAGTTACCAATATTGAACAACAAAAAGATGCTATTGTATTATGGTCCCGTAGAAAATCAAGAATATTAATTTCAATAATTAATTGCGCGGTTGGAATGAAAAATTATATTTTGGCGATAGACATATTGGAAGAACTGAGCAAATCACATGATTGGACAGCTGAACAATTACAAATATTTCGATCTAGCATAGGAAGAATACATTTGTTTCTTGGTGATGTATCTACTGCAGAAACATTATTAAATAATAGAGTAACTCAAACGACTACAATTACAGTTAGAGAATTAGTAGATAAAGGTTTAATCGCGGTAGCTAAAAATTCTTTTCAAGAAGCATTCAATTATTTTCATACAGCATCTTCTATGGATCCCACTAATGTAATGTTAATCAATAATATGGCCGTTAGTCTTCTTTATACTGGTCAGCTTAAAGCTGCAGTACATTTGTATGAAAATGCGGTAGCAAGAAATCCTACGAAAAGTTTACAAGAACCGATATTATTAAACATGTGTACTTCATACGAGTTACATACTAATCATTGTAAGCAAACTAAATTACAATTACTAAGGCAGCTAAATAAACACAAAGGTGATGCTATTGATATCCAATGTTTAAAACTTGGCATGTAATTTGTTCTTTTTTTTTTTTTTTTCAAAAAAACGAAAGATAGAAATATCTTTAATAAATTTACGAGATGTCTAATATAAAACACAAAGTAATACTTATATATATATATATATATATA
>NW_015149037.1:356277-376631 GCF_001465965.1 Polistes dominula | reverse complement strand
AAAAAAAAAAAAAAAAAAGTAAAAATAAAAGTATTAATATTATAATATAATAAAAATATGTATGTTTTTTTTTTTTTTKTACAAATAGATCTTTTTTTTCTTCTTCTTTTTCTTTGTTTGTTTGTTTGGTTTTTTTTTTTTTTTAAATAATTAAGAAAATATATAATATTATGTATTAGAACCAATACATACCATAATATCTAGATTATATCTGTAACTTTAATATTACCATATTCGTTTTTATTTCGTTCGATTTAAAATAGATTCGATTGAATTAACTTTTTTTTTTCTTTTTCTTTTTTTTTTAAGGTTAAGATTAAAATTTGATTAGGATTTTTTTTTGGAAAAGAAATATAAAAAAAGAGAAATGCGTGTTAAGCAATTTCAAAATAAAAATTAAAGATAAATCTTTTTCTTTCCTCAATTGGATTGAATGATAGAAAGAGATTTACCTTGTCCCTAATTTCCTTAATTTCAAAAAAAAAAAAAAAGAGAAAAAAAAATAGGAAAAATATATCAGAACAAAAAAGGAAATAAAAAAAAAAAGAAAAACTTAAATGCAATTTTTGAGTATAATAATTATTAGAAAATATATAAAATAGAGAAGAACACACGACTAACGTAGTGAACGTGGGATTAGGAAGGGATAGTAGGGGTGAGGGTAAAGGGCTAGGGTTGGGGATTTCACGGGGAAAGAAGAAACGTTCGACAAAATTTACTCTCTGTAAGGTTTACAGTAAGAGGAACGGTGATTCATGTGTTGGCTGTAAGAGCCTGAGTGAGAAAAGCGTTTGAGGCACTTAGAGCACTGAAAGGGTTTTTCGCCACTGTGCAACCGCTTATGTTCGGTTAGGTGATGTTTGTGCTTGAACGCTCTTGTACACTCCACGCATTTGTGCGGCCTTTGCCCTAAACAAAAAATATTTATATTACAATCAAACTAAATTTATCATAGTTCATTTAAAATATCACGTAATGATTTTGTTTCATTTGGTTTCATATTTCTGAAAAAAAAAAAAAAAACAAGCATTATTTGATTCACGTATTATGTATAAGAAAAATCAATCTATATATTTTGTTTAGTAATAAAATAATGAAAGAAGATACGAGTGGATATTATAAAGATTATTTTTAGGTTAATATTAATTATAATTTGTTAATATCAATTATTCATTAATAATATAAAATAATATAAAAGTACTTGATTTGAATTTTGAACGATACCAAAACTGACGGAGTCAATTGAAATACTAAACTATTAAATGGCAGTCTTTGAAAAGGTTTGAAGATTTTTGTAATTTATTATTGTTAAATAAAACTAGAATTAAATATAAAATATTATATGCCAACAAAAAAATACGTGATATGAGTTTTGAACGATACCAAAACTGACGGAGTCAATTGAAATACTAAACTAATAAATGGCAGTCTTTGAAAAGGTTTGAAGATTTTTGTAATTTATTATTGTTAAATGAAATTAGATTTAAATATAAAATATTATTTATAATTTATCAACTTACCGGAATGTTCATACTTGTGTCTAGCGAGTGAACTATGTTTCGAAAAAGTTTTGTCGCAACGATCACAAAAATAAAGTCCTTGTTCGGTGTCCGTTGTGGTAGGCTGTTCAACTTTAACTGGATTTTCGTTTTCCTTTTTGGCGTTCCCAAGATTTTGACTCTGAAATAAAAAAAAAAACAAAATCCATTTGTTTATTCTACGAAATCTTTCTAATTATTAAACAAATTGTTAATTGTACATTCAACTACACACAGACACGTCATAATTCATGCAAAACTTCGAACAGAAACAAAAAACAATTGTTCTTTTAATTAGTAAGATAAATTTAACAAAAATTATGCATGTATAAAAAGAAATACCTTTTGCGAAACGTCAAGTACAGAAGGCATACGTTTTGATTCAACAGAATCGTTCATTTCTTCATCAATAACAAGAGGTGAATCCTCAAGATCGTCCGTTTCTTGATTTGCAACAGTCGATGAAGTGTCTTCTTTTTTCTCACAAGGAGGAGAAGCAATATTTCCATTGGATGTATCGGCATCTTTCACGAGGGATATCGTTAGGACATCTTTTTTCGATAAATCCAAGGGTTGTTCAAACGTTGTTGGACTTGAAAGTGGTAACAATGCTGGAATTCTTGATTCCCTACGATCCCTAGCACGGGAATTCTGGAACCAAACCTAACAAAAATACATATTTAATGAAAAATTACTAATTATTCACAACACAAACTTGTGTGTTTACTATATTATTAACCCATTAAGTTGTACGCTCAAGTTAATTCGAGCGGCGTTGTATTACGTTGAGCCAAAATTGTTTCTTAAGGGGTTAAATGTTTGTGCAATGTATGAACGCAGATAAGTTCATTGCATTTGGATATTTAAACTTCAGAACAATTTGAGAACATTGTTAATACATTAACCAATAAAATATAACCAACCAAATGAAGTACAACAATAATAAAAAAGAAAACCATAAATAAATCTATGAATAGACGATTATTATTTGATATTTACCTGTACTACGCGAGTGGAGAAATTAATATAATTCGCAATCATAATTATTTCTTCTTTCTTTGGCCTCGGATTGATAGCATAGTAACCTTTAAGAACAGCCAATTGTTCATCGTCTATTAAAGACCTTGCCCTTACTCTTCTACCATTTTCTGTATGCGTTTGATTACTATCCTCTTCATCATCGGTATCCGGCTCGGAACTATCCTCGTGTTTTCTTTTAGAAGATAACCTGGTGGTGACACCTTGTGATTGATTAGCATCTTCCAATTTGGCAGCTAAACCTTCACTTTGGGAATCGTACTGATCCGCTGTTAACGACCAATCATAATGGGGGTTCATTTCATTCGATATTTCACTATCCTGATCCTAAACAATTAATCAATTATTTATTCTAAGTTGAAATAAATTAGAACATTTGAGAATTAATTGAAATATCAAATACTTACGTGATATTCTCCAAGTTCACTTTCAAATTCTCGTCTCATAATAGGAGAACTGAATATTGAGGTAGACAATTTTTTAACATTTTCTTCTAACAATTCCTTAGTGACAGAGGTATTGACAGTCTCTAAAATACGACGAACAGCATCCAACCCTCGAGACCCAATCGGTGCAGGTGACTCCTTTCCTTCCGTACCTTCCGTACCCTCCGAATCCGCAGTTAATGGACTCATCGTTTCACGATGGGTCTCAAATTTTTCTGTTATTTCGTCGAGTCGTTTGGAATGCACTTGATTTAATATTTTTCCTAACGAGGATTGTAGGAAATAATTGGTAAATCCCATCATAGGGGGTATAAGACTTGGTCCGTCGTAAATACCTGGATAAATAATAATGAAATGGTGATTAAATGAAATGGTCATTTTTTTATGGTGTTTAGATGTTAGATATAGGAATGAAGAATGTGTTAATGAATTTTATATTACATAATAACTTTTAAATAAAATATTAATATAGGTGTAAACGTTTCAATGTTTTCATGATTTATCACAAGTGATATTTAATGTGTGTATATTGATATCCTATGTTTATGTATATACGTATATATGCGTATCTAATTTCCTTACCACCACCTTCTCGTATTTCTTGATAATCCGAAGGAGAAAGCTTTGGCAGTATCGGTAAAAAAGTATTATTGTTAGCCGCAAGAAGTGTATCATCTCGTCGGGCACCATGAACCGATTGCGTAAGCGTTTTCTTCGAACATTTTTCTATATTACCAATGTTGCTGTTTTGTCTAGACTTCTTCAAATTAACGATTAAGCATTTTTTCGATGTCATATGACTCGAATAAGAACCAGAATGTGAAAATCTTTTACCACAGTTGTTACATTGAAATGGTTTCTCGCCGCTGTGTATACGCAAATGTTCCTAGAAAATCAAAGTACAATAATATTATGATAAGTATTTAAATGAATAATTTATATTATTTTTGATTTATTAACAATTTTGTTTACCTTAAGATGATGTTTAAATTTGAACGCTTTTTCACAATGGGGGCACTTGAATTTTCTTAAAACAGCACTTTCGTCGTGGCTGATCATATGCCTTTGTAATCTGTAGACATTGGCGAAGGTTTTGTTGCACACTTTGCACGACTGTAAAAAAAGAAACATATATATATATATAAATAAAAGAAAGGTAATATTAATTTAATGTATACATATTTATAAATTATCAACATTTGCAAAAGAAAACAAAGGGTTCTAACAACTTGTGAAAATCGTGCATTAAGATGAATTCATATTTATAATTAAAACTAAGTTTATGTTATCAAAAATTATCAAAAGGGTTCTAACCACTTGTGAAAATTGTGCGTTAAGATCATTTTTGTCTGCCGAATACAACGTCTTGTGAACATCCTCTATATGAAGTTGAAGTACGTGAGCGTTCCGGAAGTGAATACCGCAGTGAGGACAAGTTTGGCCGTTTTCTTGTTTCATCTTCGGCCCTTCCTCGTTTTCATCGGCACCATCGACACTACTATTACCACCACCACCAGGATTACTAATTCTTCCATCAATTCCATCATTGCCGCCGAGGCCAACACCACCAATCCCGCCGATCCCAAGAATTTGTTGACCGGAACCAGCACTGGCACCACCACCACTACTGGCACCACCTCCACCACCATTGGCACCACCGGTACCACCGCCACCGCCACCGCCGGCATCCTCGTCGAGTACGGCCGACGTGGCTTCAGCGGCTAAACCTTCGGCTGTAGCCGTCTTCACCTTCGTACCTATATCTGCAACACCTGCTTCGTCCTCGCTGGAATCTAATTAAATCAAAGGTAAAAACAAAATGTCAGATAATTCTAATTATTTAATATATTATCGTCATTTTCATTCAAAATCAAACAAAAACAATCAACATTATACATAAATAACGGGAGGAGATGATAAATGCAAAAGAACAACAAAAAATACAAATTACAATTAACAATAAATAATAATAACAACAACAATAAAATCATGATCCACTAATCCAAAGTTGCAAAGCCGCCTGCAATTCTGGGAGGGTCCATTGTCATCTGTTAGGACTCATCTACGTGTACAGATATATATAGGTTGCTATCTAATACATAACACACATACATATATGTATATATATATCTATGCAAAAAGACATTCCCCTCTCTTCTCTTTCTACCCCACTAACCCCCTCTTCTTACCGGTCCTTTCGCACGCGGCTTCGCACGACACCCTGTGGCTGGCCCCTGTTGTGGGTGCCTGCTCTGCCTGCCTGCCTGCCCTACACTGCTGTGCTATACGAGACGCCCTTCCCTTACCTTTTCTTCCCTTCCCTTCCCTTTCTTGCTTGCTACACATGAGATGCCACGCACGCGTCGAAATGAGAGTACAGAGTACTGAACACTATGACAACCTCTACGTTCACGACGACACAACGACTATGACGATGAAGAGATGACGTCGACACGCATACTCGAAAAGACTACCACCACCACCACCACCACCACCATGAAGGGGGAAAAATGACACATGACCGTGAGTCCGTTCGAGCCTGAATAACTTTTCGGCCCTATCATTGTAGTACCCACAGCAGGGATTCAAATCTTCCCTCCCCCACTTTTATTTTCTTTCTATATATATATATATATATGTATACTATAATTCAGCATTCGTGATCATGAACCGTTCATGAAATGCAGACTTTGATATGTGTGTGGTTGAAAAAAAAATGCCCTTTGTCCTAATCTATTTGATTAGTTAGATTATACTGAACGTTCTTTTCAACTTTGTACCTTTATTTCATTCACGATGACTAATCGATGACTGAGGTATATTTAAAAAAAACTTTCTTTACTTTCATCCGACTGACGTAATTTTATTTTATCTCAACCAATTATATTCGTATGTTAATTAAGATAATAATAATAATAATTATTATTTTAATATAATTAACATACGAATCAAATGTTAGTAAAATTTGTGTTACTTCAGGTAACACAAATTGGTTTTTGTTTTTTATGAAGTCAAAAATTATTTTATATAGGGTGAGTGTGAAATATTAATTTACAAAAAAATACACGAATTTTTAATTTAACCCTAATATACATATACATATTTGTGTGTGTATGATTTGTTATGTTACTATTAAACGAAATGTATTGTATCTTCATCCAGTTAGATTTCGTACGTCGTTCGTATATGAAAAACGAACTTTGATCAGCGTGCACTCCGATAAGATGTTGAAACAGGTCACAGCCATGACCTTTTCAGAGCCTTCCTGTCCACGCATCATGGATCACATTCCTCTTTTTCTCTCTCTCTTTTCTCATTGGTTTTAACTAACTAACTTATTATTATGTATGATATTTTATTAATTTTTATTATATATATATATACGCACCTATATAATAAGTATAGGTAATAGTATAGTATATATATTATTATAATTTATATATAATATAATAATAATTTTATAATTAATAATTAATAATTTTAATTTTATATATTATTATTATTATTATTATTATTATTATTATTATTATTATATTACTTATATAAAATAATAGTAGGTAATATATATTTATTAATATTATACTACCTACATAAAATTAAAATAAGTAATATATATAATATAATAATAATTTTATAATTAATAATTCATAATTTTAATAATATTGTGGTAATATTAATTTTAATTTTATATTATATTATTTTTTATTTAATATTTTTTATTAAATAAAAATAATAAAAATAAAATATATCAAATAATATAATATTTCCTATTTGGTTTCTTATATATATATATGTATATGTAATTAGTGTATCTGGGTAAGGAGAAATTAATTATGCGAATAGAAAAAAATGGGAGAGATTAGATTTACAATTAGAAACAAAAAAAAAATTGGTATCTTCCTTTAAAGAAGGTATATCTTTGTTCCATTTATTTATCAATAATGACCCACTTTGTTATATTCTCTTTTGTTAAAAGTTTTTATCTTTAGATACAAATATACGCCTAACTTATTATTATTATTATTGAAAATATCAATTTTAATTGGACTAAATGTTAGTTCGTTAACGATTGAAAATTTAATAGTTTTTTTTGTTTGTTATGATTTTATTTTATCTTATTTGGGGTTCATCTCAATCTGATCGAAGATGACGATGACTACTACTACGATGATGATGATGATGATGATGATGATGACGATGACGATGTTATTCAACCAATGATGTCAATGGAATGTGGAAAGGGCAATATCTAGCAAATTGCGTGATGTGTATTCTACTTTAACGTGTTACACATCTTGCTTATAGTTTGATGTATAGATCATGATCTTAAATGGATCGTTAGAATGAAAACAAGAATGATCTTTGAAGATTCAACCAATAATAACGAAACTATATCATTCGTTTAGAAATATATATGTATATGTTCGATATTACAATTTTGTTTTTGTTCTTCAAAGATATAATATATACACACTATTATTAACCTCAAATTACTTAATTCGCATTTATTTATAATATAACAATCTTAATTAATTAAATATTTATTCAAATTTATTAATAATATCAAAATTTACGATATATAATATCTTAGATTATTTAATTTGTAACAAAAATAATTGATCGTTTATCTAGTGTATCATAATTTTCATTGGTTAGCTTTTGTTTTGATTCACATTAGTCAAATGAGAGTTTATTTACGATTTAAGATCATCGATTTTACTACGAACTTTATTATTTATTCCTGGAATAAATTATATCAGACTAGAAAGTAAAAAAAAAAAAAAGCATACGTAATACATGATTTTGTTCATTTTTAAGGTTAGAAGACTTATTAGGAAAGAATTCCTGCGGTCTGGGTTATACTTTCTAATTCAACGTGAATATCTTCGTTCATTTCGTCATTTTCATGTATACTCGAGAAAATAGAAAAAAAAAGAAAAAAAAAGAGAAGAAAAAAAAATCTTAGAAATTCTTTGAGACCACTTATCCTTCGTGGTCATGAATAAAACCGCATATCTTTTTCTCTTTCTTTCTCTATTGACTTTTAAAATATTATATTCCTTGAATTTACTTTCGTTCTATTTCACGTGACATTATTATAAATAATATTTAAAAACAAATCTTTTATTATTTTGTTTCTATCAAATTTCAATCTAATTTAAATATCTAAGAATCGAATATCGTGATATAAAATATACTAATCACGTGATCACTATATTAATCACGTGATCACTACACTAATCAAAGTTTATACAAATTTCAAAATAATTCATTTCAAAAGTATTTTCTAATGAGAATTGTCAAATTAATTAAAACTTTAAACTAAGATTCAAACATACATATATATATATATAATTTAATAAATGAACACATATATAAGTGTGCAAAACAATTCGAGTTACATTAAACTCCATTCGTAATTATCATTCTCAAGAGAAAACGAATAATCAACCATAAACGGAAACGGAAAGAGCAATGATCTTTTTTAACCGTATCCTGTTGAAATAAAAAATGTACATGAGAAGTAAACGAATGGAGAAGAACAAAACAAAAAAATATATAAAACATTAAACGGATAACCAAAAAATATATTCGGTGTGACCGTAACAAGAAATGGGTTTACTTGAACCAATGGTTCAATGATAAAGAAAATGTAAAAAAAAACAAAAAAAAAGGAATAGAAAGAACTTATTTATTAGGTGAACAAAATATGTTATGGTGGATATGATAAAAAGTTAGAAGAAGTATGGTAGCCATGCCCTTAGACGGAGATGAAAAGATGGGCGCACGCTTACGTCATCAAAAACGTCGGAAAAAACGGATGGCGGCATACTACTACTGCGTGAGTGTTAGTATGGGTTGCTATAAACTTATGGAACGAGTAGAACTGACGAAGATAGAAAAAGTCAAAGAGTACAAGAGAGAAAGAGAAAGAGAGTGAGAGAGAGAGAGAGAGAGAGAGAGAGGGAATTAAAGGCGCGTTTGCAGTTAGAAACACAAGAAAGAAACAACAGAAGCTTTAAGTAGAAAACCCAAAGTTTCATCTCTTCATCTTCAACATCATCTTTAACATCATCTTCATCTTCATTTTCTACTCTTGAAAAATATATTTTATATATCGTGCGTGTATAAGACGATGCACTAAGAAACAAGGATATAAACCGTGCTACGTGTGAGCCAAGTAAACGCAATTTCTCCGACTGAATCTCTGAAGAGAGTGAGAGAGAGAAAGAGAGAGGTCATTGAGCCTGATAGGGCGCGGTCGCCATCTTCCATGACATTAAAACTATTTCGATGCCTTCATTTTCTTTTCTTTCCTTGACTTTTTTTTCCCCTAGCCTTTTTCTTTGTCTTTCATTGTCTTTCATGTTAATTTTCAATTTTCAAATTTGAATTCCGAATTTGAAATTTTTCATTTTCTTCTTTTTATCTCATTTTTATTAACAATTGTTTTGTAGATGCTGTATACTGTAATTATGATCGTGTAAAGTTTAATAAATAATATGTTAAGATTGTTAGTGTGATGTATTTTGTTTAAAGATTAATTTGTATTGTAAAATCTGTTTAAAAAAGGGGGTTGGGGGAATTAATTTTGGAAAAGTTTTTGTTTATGTTAGATTATAGATAATATAATCTATAAATATAATATATATATATATGAATGTTGATAATTATGACGATGAAACCATAATTTGTTAATTGAAATAAATTAGTAAAAAAAAAGGCAAGGAATATTATAAATTTGATTTTATATTAATAATAATTAATATTATCGCATAAATCGTAAAATCATTTAAGCCATTATCGGTAAATATGTATGTGTGTGAAGAATATCAAATTTTCATGTAAATTGTAAATATGTGATACACTAATGAATGACGTGTATTATTTATTTTTTGTCTATTAAAAAATAATAAAAACAAATTATAAAAGAAATCAATGTTAATTGAACAAATTCTCTGACGCAAATCAATTAAATTTATTTTAATAATCGTGCAACACATAACCTAATAAATTTGATTAGAAAAAATTATTGAAATTAATAAATAAATATATAAAAATATTAAATTAATATAAATTAAGGTGACAATTAAAAACAAAAAATAATATATATATATATATATATATATATATCAACCAACAGATACAAATTAATAAATTAATTTTGTATTAATTAATTAAATCAATGTTTCAAATTTAACCGCCATACTTCTACGCATTATTATTATTATTATTATTATTATTATTATTATTATTATTATTATTATTATTATTACTATTACTATTATTAATAATATTATCTTCATTACGCTGATAGTTCATCGTTGAAATAAAATCGAATATTTAAAAGAACAAACTAATGATTGAAATAAAAAAAATAAAAAGAAAAATAAATGACGTGTGCACGCATAGTGTGAGTTAAAAATTACGCATGCATGTTATAGAAATATATATATATATATATAAGTCCCCATAAAGTAAAACGCAGATTCGTTTTGTTATCAAAAACGAAAGACAAAATAATAATCGTTATAAGAGAGATAACACGATGCGAATATCTCATAAAGAAAATATTTGCGCGTCTCTCAATGAACAGTCTGACGTATTATTATTATTATTATTATTATTATTATTGTTATTAATATTACATATATATGTATCACCTATGTGTGTACATTAACAAACAGTTCAACATTTAACACGAAGTTTATGAAAATACAAAGTTTATTTTCCGTTATAATATATATATATATATATATATGGATACAAAGAAAAAATCCTAACCTCTTTCACTGAATTTATGTTTCAATTGTTTTAATCGTGAAATTTGAAGGGGGGGGGGAGAAATATATTTTTTTATATATATTTTTTATTATTGTTAAATACTAACGTTTCTCTAATCAATAACTAATGTGCGCCATTTTTTTTTTTTATCATCACAATGACGCGAATTATAAATTCTTATCGAAACTACTACGTGAGTCTTTGGTGTTTGTTTGTTTTATTTTTTTTTTTTTATTTTATCTTCTTCTATTTTTCTAATACGCAATTTAATTCAATAAAATGTTAAATAGGAAAGACGAATATTTAAATAATTATTAAAAATATTAAACGAGGAAGAAAATATTCAAATAAATTTACAGACATTTGTAGAAGATTTTTGTAAACTCAATCTGTCAATTATAATCAACGATAACAAATAGATATTTATATTCATGATTGTGTGTGTGTGTATGTGTGTATACATTGTACGACTAATTTTTTATCTAATTAATAGCAATGCATTGATGCATTTTTTGTGCATAATTTTAAAAATAATTGTATCTACGTAAATGAAATTTGATCTCAATTTGAATTCATTTGAAATTGAATTATTTGTAAAAGTAATAATATAGGTTAGAATATTTTGACAGTAATTATTTATATAAAAAAAAAAAATAAAAAAAAAAACATTATTAAATGTATAATAATTTTGATACTAATTCGAAATAAAATATAAACATTTCAAAATAACAATATTATCATATTTAAATAATTTATAATACATAAAGTTAATTTAATTTATCAATAATGAATCACAAACAAAAATTAATCATCCAATAAATATCAAAATAATCTAACAAATGAAAAATATAATTACAAGATCAAAATTGAATAAATAAGTAGGACTATTATTAGAATGAGAAAAACAAAAGTAACAAAGCGTGAAAACATTTCTATTTTTTTTTTCTTTTTCTTTTTCTTTTTCAAAACGATTACTCTACAAACAAGAATGCGTAATAACCAGAATGACGAAATATTAAAGTAGATAATATAAAAAGAAAAAGAAAAGTATTGAGAGAATCATACAAACCGAACAATAATAAAAATTTATCTTTGTTTTCTTACGTTCGTTGACTCTCTGGTTAGAAAAAAAATAAAACCATTTAAATGGTTAACAATGGTTAACGATGAAAAATGATCAAATATTCATGGAAATTATTTATAAGATAAAAATCAATCTTTTCTTATCTCAACGTGTAAACTTTTGTACCTTACACTCACACACACACACGTATCTCATATACAGTAATTAAACAAACAAACGAAACAATGATTAACAATTAAAAAATCTAACTTTTCAAAATATCATGCGTAACAAATTACAATTAACACTAGAAATACCAGGCCAGCCATTTTAATTTAAAATTTCTACTTCAAGTAACATTTTGATTTCTATAAATAATTTCCAAATGTCTATAAATTCAATCATTTATTAAAATTATTATCGTTAAACATTTTTTTCTTATTTTTTAAAGAGTAAATAAAGACTGGAAGCCTCAAAAAGTATTTTTTTTTTATACACCAGTTATTTTGACTAGTGTGGTAGAAAAATGGTGGTATATCTAATGCTAAATAAAATACAAAAAATACGATCGATAAAATAAATATCAAAAGAATTATTTCAAATGTGACAAATGATAAAGAAAAATAAAAAAAAAAATATATATATATATATCAAATGTGAAAATGAGAATGATAATGATTACTATAGTTAGTGTATTACTTAATTAATCATTTCTGGGAATAAATATTTGGATTAAAAATTCTTGAAATAGTAGATAAGATCTTTTGAGGTTATCAGGTCACTGTGTTCACGGGAAGTAAGAAGAAGAAGAAGAAGATGAAACACAGACACACATACACACAGAAACAGAAGAAGAAGAAGAAGAAGAAGAAGAAGAACCGAGTTACGAATAGAATCAAAACGATTCAACGAAATCTAAGTGGGGGGTGGTGGCGTGTGTATTCTTTTATTTTTTCTTACTCAACCAACCATTATTTTCCTCTTTTATATTGCTATATTTATATATGGGTATCTATTTAAAAAAAAAATCATTTCCCTTTATACAGTAATTATACTTGAAGTTTAGTTGTCCGCCGTATATAAAACTTCAACAACGAATGACAAGTGGGGATGAATGACAAAGAAGAAGAAGAAGAAGAAGAAGAAGAAAAAGAAGAAAAAGAGGGTTAAAAGCAACTACGTTGCATATGCTGCACATGCGCTTACGACGCGACTAAACAAAACAAAATTACAAAAAAATAAAAAAAAAATAAAAAGAAAGAAGATGAACACAAAAAAAAATAAGAATGAGTGAGAGTATAACCAAGAACGTTGACGGAAGGGACAAAAATAATACGCGTTGTGTCTTAAGTCGTGTGTGTGTGTATGTGTGTGAGGTTATGTTAACTTGAAATTTTTCGTAAATAAAATAACGTAAGTTATTAATTGATTAATTAACACGTTGAGCGCCACGTCAGCCATCGGTGGCTGACACTTCAACTATTTTTCCAATGCAAAGAAAAACCTGTGAACTGACGGGGATTTCCCAATGAATTCGCGTGACGCTCAACGTGTTATGCGAGTAATTAATGAAATGAGTGAGTAAAAAATTAGTAATTTTTTTTTTTGAGTAAGGAATAATATAATAAATTCCTTACCTTCGTAAACGTTCCGACTAAGTGTCATGGTCATAACTCGCGAAATCTCAGCTATTTCGTTTCGCGTTTTGCGCGTTATACTTTTTTTCATTGCCGAGGAACAACAACCGCGGAGATGGACACGCGCGATTTTCTAACGCAAATCCGAATAAATCCTTTTATTCGATTCCGCACTTAACGATATATTATTATTATTATTAGAATATTACGTGTCTCGATAATATTTTTGTATTATTTTTTTTTTTTTTATTTAGATCATCATCTCTTTCAAGAATTCGTCCAACGACGTTTGGTGTAACAACCGCAACCACGCATCATTCTCGTGCACCTTTTCTCTTCTCTTTCTTACTTTCTTTAATATCAAACAAATAATAATAATAATAATAATAATAATAATAATAATAATAATAATAATAATGCGAAGAAAAATATTTAAAAAAATTAACAATAATAATAAAAATAATATTATCTTTCGTATTGGTCGTATTTTATTGTCACAAACACACACACACCCCACCCACTCACTTCTTTATTATTTTATTATAATATACCCCCAAAAGATAAAATAAATGAAATAAAACAAAACAAAAAAAATAAAAATGAACGACGAGTCAAATTTTGTTCTTAGAAAAGCAGGTAAAAAAAACAACAACCCGAGGGTTTTGGAATTGTTGAAGCGTCGCGTACGCGCACTTATCGACCACTTCTTCTTCTTCTTCTTTTTTTTTCTTCTTTTATTTTCCTTTTCTTTCTTTCTTTCTTCTAGTCTTCGTTCTTTTTATTTTATTTTCTTATCTTTCTTCCTTTTCCCCTTATCTTTAGATATTTCAGGTAGTGTTTCCTCCTCCTCCTCCTCCCCCCCCCACTTTCTTTGTGGCCAATATAATTTTATCAATCCTTTCTCTTTCTTATTTCTTCTTTTTATTTATAAGAAGAAACTTTTTCAACCAATTTTCCTCCAAAAATTCCCCATACACACACCTAACAACGTGTTTTTCTATTTTATTTTCTTCTTCTCTTTATATTTATATATATATAAATATATATATATATATATACACGTACGTTGAAAAGGTGGTGAAGAAGGTTGAGGAAGAAGGGGATGGTGGGGGTGAAAAAGAAGGCGAAGGCAGCGACGACGTAGACGACGTCAACGACGTCAACGACGAATCCTTCCCTCCGGGGGTGTGGGTGAGTGGGTGTCGTCTCTCACGTGGTGGTAAAAAAAAAAAAATATCGAATGGGCCGCCAACGAGTCTCTAACCAAATTTTGTTCTTTTTCCGATACCTCGTAGAAGAAGTGAAGTTCGAAATTTGTTATATCACGTGGACACAAATTAATTTGTGCGTGTGTGTGTGTGTGTGTTCAGGGGTGAGTTAGTATATATATAAAAAAAAAATAAACAAACTTTTGAATATAACGGGAAGCCTTGATATTATGAAAGTAAGAAAGAAACAATGAAAATTAAAATGATATTACAAAGAAAGAAATATTGTCTGATGTCTTTGGTTTTTAAATAACAAAGTTGTTTAAGTAAACACAACAACAATTAGTCTTTTCCATAAAACGTGTATAGAGTAGGTTGAGAATACAACAAACAACACAAGCAGCAGCAACCAGAAGTAGCAGCAGCAGCAAACAAAGTAGAAGAATTGAAGATGTTTTGTTAATCCTTCCCGACGATATAACTGATGATACTGAGATGATGTTGACGATGACGATGACGATGATGAGATTCCACTAAATAAGAATTGTTTTTATTGGAGGTGAGGGGGGGAAGAGAATAATAATAAGAAGCTGAAGAAGGAAGCTGTTTTCTGAGAGACAAGTTGAACAATAATTCGTGGAAGTGTCAATGAAAAATTCTTCTTAATTTTCTGTTCTAATTTTGGTTATTTTGAAATGTTCGGTGATAATGGCCCCGTCACCCGTAGCCGTTGCCGCCAGCGCCGTTGTTGTTGTTGTTATTATAATAATAATAATAATAATATCAATCAATTCGTGAAGTTTGTTCGTTTGTTCCTTGGTTCGTTCGATTTCGTTTTATTCGTTTCTTCATCCACAAGGGGCGCGTGCGATTTACTTGCCTTGGTTCTTCGTTCCTCGCGTCTGACCTATCTCGAATGGGCGGGACGCTGTTATGTCGCCACTGTTAAACTTTGCTTCCTTCCTTTCTTGCTTGGTTTGACTTGGACTTAGGCTTAGGCTTAGTTTTGTTTGATTTCAATTTTTTTTTCTAACGTGTGACGGTTTTCCCGTTTCTCTTACAATTAAAGGGCTGTTAACCTTTGCACACCCGACTCGAACTTTGTCATCAAATTATTATTGGTTTGTTCTATATAATCTTTCTTTTTTTTATATATATTTATCTATATATATATGTATATATATATATATACGTAGGTAAAGTACGTATGTGTGTGTATCTAACTATTCTATGTATCTCAAATCGTATCATTCCATTATTATTTACTTTTACAGGATGATGACGACCGATCGATCGCATCATCCATCCTCTTTCTAGATTGAACACGTCTCTTTGTGCTCCCCCCTCCTCCCAGTAATTATTATTATTGTTATTATTCCTTCCTTTCTTTATTTATTTTTGATTTGAATTTATATTTTTATCTTTTATATACTTCTACGTAGCACTTGTTTGTGTGCATCCATTTAAATTGATCTCATTTTACATTCCACATTTTTTAAATACAATTTTAATATCAAAGAAGAAAACACGGATGACACATTATTCTTTTCTTATTGGAGATTTTTATATTCCGTCCCTTGTCATTTTTCGAATTGAACAGAACGGTATCATCACCATCACCACCATCACCACCAACACCACCATCACCACCCACTAAGCACACTATTCTTCCTGATGAAATAATGTAAATAAGACACAAGAGATGAAACTCTTGAAATAACTAAATTTCACTCAAGCTATATATATATATATACATACATGTATGTATATATGTATAAATATATGTTATCACGAGAACGAAAGCTTTTTACTTTGACATGCTCTTTTTTTATCTTTCTCCTTTCACCTTTATTCTTCTTCTTCTTTTTCTTCTTCTTCTTCTTCTTCTTCTTCTTCCTCCTCTTCTTCCACTTTTCCTCCACCTTCACAATTACACTTGGATTTCTTCGTTAGAAAATATAACTTTCTTTACGAGGAGTGTGAAAGGAAGTTTTCTCTCCAAGGGAATGAAAAATAATGGAAAATCAAAATAAATAAATAAAACGAAAGAAACAAAACAAAAAAAGAAATAAAATTAAAGACGTACAGTAAGATCCTTTTTTTTGACAGGGTGGGTTGAGTTGGAGTATCGACAGAAGATTGGGGAAGAAAAGGATCGGAAGGAGATGATATTCTTGGGGTGGGGCGAGTATGTATCGGTAAAAGAATAAGAATTGAAGTGTGAATAGGGGTAGGAGGAGGAAGAGGAGAGGGTAAAATAAAAAATAAACGAAACCAAACGAAGAGGAAGATACACGGGGTATGGGTGAGGGGTGGAGTGGAAAGAAGAAAAAAAGGAAGGAGGAGGAGGAGGAGGAAAGAAATAAAATAAAAAATAAAAAAACCTAATATCTAATAAGGTGACAGATAGAAATAGAATAGAGAATAGAAGGAACTGGGGGAAAAAGAAGCGAGGAATTTCAGATTGTTCCGTCGATGTTAGGGCATGGTAAGAGTTCGGCCGAAACAGAAGCGTCCGTTTTACACTAGCTGACTCGCTCAAGCAGCGAACACCGGTAAACGCGCTCCCAACTAACACACATTGGAGAGGAAAGATCGGGTACAGCTTTGGAAGGTTACTATAGGATGGGACGGACGATGATGGCGGCTATAGTACAGAGGAGCCACCGCCTCCGTGCTTTTGCTCCCCCTCTTTGACGATTCGGCGCACCGCTTCTTTTCCCACTCCGCCTACAATTCTCCCACCCCCATAAAAAAAGTCATTCCACGACGGCGTCGGCGGTAGCTGACCAATCAGACGCCCTCTCTTCAACAAATCTTACTACTACTATTACAATTATTTATTCTACTACACTAAATACTATTACTATTATTTGCAATAGTGCAGTAGTCTCTTCTTACTTTCATTTCCAACACCTCTACTCTACATGTTACACTCGGTGGACTTAAAATCCCGTCCACAGAGTCTCAGCTCTGTGTCTGCTTCATCTACGACGTAGCTGCCTTCTTCTACCTTCATCTTCTTCATCCTTCTTTTTCATCATCATCATCATCATCATCCTCCTCCTCCTCCTCTTCCTCCTCCTCACCTAAATCCCACCGCACGCGCAACTCACGCCTTCCTCTTCCTTCTCCTCCATTACCATCTCTCCTTCTTTTCTCCTCCCGCATTACCATCTCTACCCATCACCTATCCCTCTACTACTACTATTTCTCTACTACCTCCACCACCTCTCTACCATTAACCATCTCGGATTGTATATACCTTTTTCTCCTCCAGATCCCTCTCGTCACTGTGGCGCCACCGTGCCGGCACACCATCAGCGTCCCTATCCTCCGTCGTCCCTAACTACGCGAGTATTATACTCTCTCTGTATAGCCCTCTTCTTTTTCATCTTCTTTTTCTTATCTTAAAAAATGAAAATTCTATTTTTCTTTTTTCACTCTGCCTAATTTATTTTACTTACTTATTTTATCTAATTTTGTTATCCTTTGCAATTTGACACTAAATCCCATAGTACTAATTACTTTTATTCTAGCTCACACACTTTCTCTCTCTCTTACACTAACTTATTTCACTTACTTGATATGTGCGGTACCATCATCATCCTTTGAGCATAATCTCTCTGTTAGTTCTCTTCGTTCTCTCGGTTAATTCTGATTTATATTTTTCTGTTTTCTTTTCCCTCTTTTCAATTCCTTCCCCTTCTCCTTCCCTCCTCTTTTCATTCCTCTCTCCTCCTGTTCCAGCTCCACCTCCTCATCCTCCTTTCCTTTTTCTTTTTCTTGTTCTTCTTCTTTATTTTCCTTCTTTCGAACATTTGAAGATACCCACCAACTACGATCGATACCATCTGTGTATGCCCACTCTGTGTAAGTCCGTCGTCGTCGTAGTCGTCCTCGTCGTCTTCTAATTTTTCTTATCGGATGACGTTACTCATTAAACCGGAAACTGGGTTTTATATCGTTTTGTTTCCTACTTTTGCCTTGATACCTCTTCTTGTTACTAGTTTTCTTATCTACTTAAATACATGGGAGTGGGGTGGGAGGTAGACATGTTTAATACAATTTATTTCTTTTCTTTTTTATAACAAAAAAGTACATCTCCCATGTTAAGGATCATCAATTTAGAAACTTTGAATGTGATGAAATCTATCATCTTTTGTTGAAAATTTCATTTATCAATTGATCCAGATTATTGGATGATAAAATATTGGAAAAATTGGATTCGATGAATAAAAATGCATCAATTATAAAGTCGTATAACCTTAAAATTAATTTTACAAACTAAAAAATGTTATTTCAAATTGCGTATTTTTATTCTTTGAAATGAATGATACAAAGAATGCAATCTATTAATACTGAAATTAATTCTCATGACATTCATCACAAATATTCTTCATTTAAACTGTAAACTGTATAAAATTAAAACAATTTACTGTAAACATAACTAGCATGTATTGCAATTAATAAAATATATCTCACGTAAAACTAATTCTCATGTGACGACATCCTATAATTAATTATTAATTAATAACCGCAAATATTATTTCAATATTTTTACATTGTACATATTATATTTGTATAACTATTAACATGAATTAAAATTTCGTACGCCATGTATTTTTATTATAAATATTTCCAAAATAAACATTACAATCCTTAATATGCATTTTATAACACAATTTATAATAATACAATAAATACACTTAGAACTTTTGATTAATAACCTATATAATATTTACAAAAATGAATAATAAATATAACAAATAAAATGGCGAATTGGTGAGTTTATACGGCACTGAGAAAGTTAAGGCTTAAAACGACTACACACCAACAAGGAACGAGAATGATAAGAGAAATCGGATTCGAGCGAAGTCTGTGTAAAGAGGATGAGGATGCTGATGAGGGGGTTGGAGGGTAAGTGGTGAGTGATGAGGAACGGGGGAGGATGAGGAGGAGGAGGATGATGATGAGGAGGAGAAGGCACATGTACGATGAATTACACACGAATACAAAATAGAACGTAACACATACACAGACATATACACAAAGAAATAGATGATGCGCGCTCGTGTTTCTGGCGCATATTAGTGAGAGAGAAAGAGAGAGAGAGAGAGAGAGAGTACGCGGAGGACGGACATTTAGGTGTCTACAGTGGGGATCGTGACTCCTTTTTAACTCATGGAGGGGTATCTTCCTACGCAGTAAGATATCCATAGTCATAGTCCCAGCCTTCTTTCTTTTTCTTTCTCTCTCTCTCCGTGAGTCCCTTTTTTGTTGCCGCCCATTAAACACGGCGTGATTCGTAGCACCGACTATGTGTTTGTGTCTATGTTTCTCTATTTCTTCTACTTTTTCTATATCTCTTATTCTTTATCTTTATATTTATCTTTATCTTTTAGGTTAAGTCATAAAATTTGTTTTTTTTTTTATTCAACATATATATAGGATAAGAAAGTATCATATATATATATTCATTCATATTATACATTCATTTTACTTTTGTTTAATTTAGTATGATTTATATTTATCCTTTGTCAAAAAAAGATATTGAGGTTGAGCATGAAATTTATTCTTTTTTTATTTAATATATAATATTATATTATAAATTATATTTTAAATATTATTTAATTATA
>NW_015149037.1:331931-353919 GCF_001465965.1 Polistes dominula | reverse complement strand
ATTAATTATAATATAATATATTATTAATTAAATATAATATAACATAAATATGTAAATATATAAATAAATATAATATACTATAATATACTATATAATATATATATTATAGAAAATTATATATATATATATAATATATATAGAATTTGTACTATACTACACCACTATAGTATACTATATTTATACTATACTATATTTTAGTATAGTATATTTAGTATATATTATTTTTATATAGTATATTTATGGTATATACTATATTTGTACTATACTATACTATGCTATACTATGTATAGAATAGTATACAAAAAATATATATATATATATATATATGATAATAATATTAGAAAAAATCAAATATGAAATGTAATATTCGATACATCACATATATACAGGTATCCATCTATTGTTCTATCAATGTTTTCTAACACAAATAATACATGATATTCTTAACAAAAATTGAGATTTACCAATCAACTGTATAATAAAATTTACAAAATATTATAAACAAAAATAATCTTATCTTATTTTAGTAATTTAAAAAGATTAAATTGTATGATTCAATTTGTCTTAAAATAAATAAGCATTAAAATTTTGTAAATGAGAATGAGAATTAAAAAAAATAAATAGTACTAGTATATAACAGGAATACTGTATAATAAATTGTTCCTAAAGTTGGACAGATTGAAAAAGAAAAAGAGAGAAAAAAAGAAGGAGTATAAAATAAGAGAACACAGTGTTCCTCTCCTCGTCTCTTATTCTCGAGAGACACAGGACTAAAAGTGGGAGAGGAAAATAAACGTGAGTACTTTTACCTAAGCGTAGTATACACTCCTGTGAAAACGAACTATGCTCGGTGGTCGCCATATGGACCATGGATGAGAGAGAAGCCCTGAGGGTCCAGTAGAAAAAAAAAAGAGAGAGAGAGAAAGAAGCGTATACTCTCTTCTTCTATATACGCGTTGTTCTTCTATTGTCGAGAATGCCGTTCAGATTTTATGGGTTAGGTGCATACATACGTGGAGAGTAGAATTAGAAACGATATTCCACCTCTCTCCCCTTCACCTTTAAAAAGATCGATTCTCCAAAAGCGAGACGGCGCCAGATAGAGTCGACATGAGTCATCGATACTTTAGACGTACAGAGTTCTGTTCCCAGGAAGCTTTACATATATATATGGATGTATGAATTTATATATCTGTAAAATAATAATTATTTAATATTATTATAAATATGTAATAAGAAATATATTTATTATTATATTCAATATTAAATTTAGGTTTTACATATAACTGTTATAAGATATTTATTTTTATATATTAGATCATTTATTCCAACATTTTTAGGAAACCATATTGTCATCTCTGTTTGGTATATATATAGTATATTATATATAATATTATATTATAGTATATTATATATTTTGGTATTCACTTTTTACATATTGCTATTTGTTATAAGATATTTATTTTTATATATTAGATAATTTATTCTAACCTAATTAGGAACCATATTGTCACCTCCAACTTGGTATATCTATATAATAATATATATATATATATATATATATATATATATATATATATATCTTGGTATATAAATAATATTGAATATAATAATATATATTACTATATTAAATATTAAACTCATGTTTTACATGTAACTCTTATAAGATATTTATTTTTGTATATTAAATAATTTATTCTCACTTTTTTGGGAGCCATATTGCTAACTCCATATTGGTATCATTATTAAGAATATTTTAATAATATTTTTATAATATTGATACTATATTTACTTATTATAAGTAAATATATATATTATAACCTTTGTATAGGGTTTCTAATAAGATACTTGTTACCTAAAAATTAATACTAACTTTCATATTGATATTATATGTGTTTTATATAAACATACCTTTGTACTTTTCATGTACTAACTAACCTAACACATTATTTAAATTACATATTTAAATATTTAATCATCAAACAAAATCAATTATCATTTACTCATCATTTGTTTACCTTAACTAATCAAACAATACCTTTGCCCATTCACATATACATTCATACTGTATACATATACATATACATATACATTCACCTGAAATGCAATTTCTACAAATAAAAATGATTTGTAAAAAAGATTATTATTAAAAATTATGAAATAAGAAAAAGGTAAAAAATTCGTACGTTAGTCTCGAATATGTTCTTTTTAATGAAATAAAAAGGAAGAAGAACAAAAAGAGAAAGGAAAAAAGAAAAAAAAAAAGACGGGGTGAGTGAACCGACGTAAAGGAACAAATAGGTTCCAATCTGTTCCATCCCTTTGTCGGATGGATCTGTGCCGCGTGTGCAAATCTACCCTCTAAAGCACCATTGCCGTTCACCGTTCGCCGTTCGCCGTTCGCCGCTCATACTACCCCTACACACGCCTAACACCTAAGCACAATGAATACACGATTTGATCCCCACCACCACCACCCCCTTATGTGAATCCCCTCGTTCTTTTCTTTCCACCGCGCTTAAATACTGACGCGAAATCTCGTTCTATATTTTTACATACACACACACACACATACACATGTATATATATATATATATTTTTTTTTTTACGTGTAGATAAACGTCTAATAGTCATTGTATATTCTAATAAAATTTTTGCTAATTTAAAAGAAACAAAAATTGTTACTTTATAGTTTGTTTATAGAATAATATAATTAAAATTTAATATTAAATATATTTTTTTTTTATAGAATATTTATTTAATAATATTTTTACTGTAATATATTTAATATATGCTTGTTTACCTGTATACACGATATTACTAATAATATATATATTATTTATTCTAACCTAATAGTTTACATATATACTATTATATTTTTGTTTACAATAATTTATATATTATTGTATATTATTGCATAAAATTAATTTTAACACTTTATTTTACATATATATATATATATATATATATATATTACTATAATTTTAATTTATATTAGTTATTAATTTGATTCATATTTTGAAATTTGTTAGTCATATTGTCAACTATATTGTAAATATTATATTTAATAATATTTTTACTATAATATATTTAATATTTGTTTGTTTACCTGCATAAACAATATTACTAATAATATATATATATATATATATATATATATATATATATATAAGGGAATAAAGAATCAAAGATGTTTGTATTAGAATTATTTTAATTAAATATTATCATATCATAATTGAATAATATTTTGTAAGAATTACATTAAGAATTTTTCTTATAATTTTATTTTTTAATTAGTCGAGTTGACTCAAGAGTCTTTCTCTCTCTATATATATATATAAAATAATAAAGATATGTTTTATTCATGTTTTCAGTTACATTTCTTTTATAAAGCTTTATTGTATCATGGTTGGTTATCGTCCCTGTATAATACATGTGTATTAACACATGTCTATATATATATATATGCACAGATATATGTCCAGTTACGTCTGTGAGAATGCTGGCGAAGAGATCGTCAATTAAATAATTACGGTTAAATAGAATGGAATTCTCAGCACGGTACCCGCATGTTTGTTAAGAATTATTCGTGTTCACCTAGTAGAAGTTTCACATAATATAAAGGTAGATATGTGGCTTTATTATTGGCTTGAAATAACTTTCCCCTTCTTGTACCCACATGAAAAATATCATGAAATTTAAACTTTTATTAGATAGATTCTTTATTAAATTTAGATCTTACGAATACGTGAGTCAGTTTTTTTTTTTTTTTAAATCTATCACGTACGATTTATCGTGAGGAGACATTTTTTTTTTTTCAAGATAATTCATTGAATTAAAACTACAACTGTATATATATATATATATGTTCAATATAATTTAGGTGTATAATAAAAAATATTTGCAAAAAATATTATTAAATATAATACTTATAATATAATTGACAATATGACTAACAAATTTCAAAATATGAATCAAATTAATAACTAATATAAATTAAATTAATAGTATATATATATATATATATATATTAAAAGAAAATTTATATGTAAGATAAATATAAAAACAATATATTTTATAAAATAATAATTTTAAATAATAAACTACGTTATACGATGACATACTCTAAAATAAAAAAATGTAAAAACTTAAAACTCAAATTTTAATATTTCCTTGCAACCTGACAAAATAAAATAAATACAAATATTTAAATATAAAATAAATACAAATTATGAAATATAAAAATTATAAAATAAATACACAAATTAATAAATATAAAAATTATAAAATAAATACAAATTAATAAGTATAAAAATTATATTGCTACTTAATTGCTAATTAATTGCTATATTGCTAATAAAATAAATACAAATTAAATAATATAAAATACATACAAGCTATATATATATATATATATATATATAATCTTGAGATCATTAATCGCTTAGAATAAATAAAATATATATGTATATATATATATATGATATAAAATATCAACTTTAAAGCAATGAACTCTTTTACTTTTCGAGAACGATCACAATTTGGCTCTAGTTGCTCGTTGGGTAATCAATTGTTGAGACGAGAGAGAAAAAGAGAGAGAGAGAGAGAGTAAGTGAGGTGAAAAAGAAAGAAAGAAAGAAAGAGAATGAGAGAATGATAGAATGAGAAGGGGTGAAGGGGAAAGAAGGGGATGCTGCCACGTGGCTTGCTTGGACCAAAACTAAAGAGAAATAAAGATAGAATGAGAGTCGAAGCAAACTAGAAAGGGGGAACGATTGGCACATCGTGCATATCGCCGTGAACACCGTCGTCCTCCTCTTCGTAGTCGTCGTAGTCGTCGTCGTCGTCGTCGTCGTTCTACACGTAGTTGGTCCATGCAAGTTACCTTTACTATGTTTACCATTCTCTATTGTGTATGACTACGATAAGGGAGTAGCAGGGGAGTCTGCAAGTGAGATCGCATGAGTCATCCAAACGAAGCTTCTCTCAATAGCGTAGGCTAAATCTTCGCGAGATACGCCAAAATATCAACTAAAATTACAATTATTATTTTTATTATTTATTTCATTATATATTTATTATTATTTATTATATATAAATTTCATTTTACCTTCTGCTCCCTCTATGGTGGTCTTTTTCAAAAATTTTACAAAACCTATAATACATTTTTTTTATATAAAAATTAAATATAAAATAAGATTACAAAAAATAAAATAAAAGAAATACTAACGTAATTTATATATAGAAATATATTTTATGTATATATATATATATATTTACTATAATTTAATTTATAGTATTTCTATAAATTAATTTATAATAATATTTATAGTAATATTTATAGTATTATATATACTCTCTCTATATAATATTATATTATAATTAATTTATAGTATTTCTATAAATTATTTCTTAAAATAATTTCTATTAATTTCTATAAATGTACTATAAATTAATTTATAGTAATATTTATAGTATTATATATATATTATATAATATTATATTATAATTGATTTATAGTATTTTATATATATTTATTATAAATTAATTTATATAGTATTTATATAAAGTAATTTATAATATTTCAAATCTTTAATATGTATTACTTTGCTAATTCTACAAAAACAAAAATAAAAGTCAAATTATGTTTGTAATTAATTACCTTTGTTTATATAGATCGAATAAATTTTGTATAATATCAATTTTAAAGATAATATATACAGCTAAAATTATTTATATAACATATACCAATTAGTAACGTGAGATACACATATCTATAACATAAATATCACAAATTATAATATTATATTTATTTAATATATTAATATTTAAAGATACTGAATTATTATAACAAATATTATCTGAAATTATCTAACAATAGAACATTAAATAACATAATAAATCCTACTAAATATAAAATTAATTAAATATTATTATTATTTTAAATTCAATTGTTACCTCGTGAAAAGAATAAAAAAATGGCGAATTTTTTTTTTGATTTCCTTTTTTTTCTTTTTTTTTGTTGTTGTTTTGTCTGTCTACTTTTGATATTACATTGTTCGTTTCTACGTCACTGTACTCTCAGTCAATGCATCAATCCGGCCTGCATCTGTATGTATTTAGACGGGGGAGAGACCCCTATGTGACATCATCCCCTTGCCCATCTACTCCTGGTTCGTTTCGCTGGGTGACTTCTGTCGCCTAACTCCAAACACCCTTGGACCCTGTGTTACCTCCCTTTTTACCTCTAATCTTTATCAATTCAACCTATCGGCTTATCCTACAAAAGAATAGTCGACCGTACTACCTATAGAAGAATAATGCAAGGCTTATTACGTTTCTATAAATGTTCACGTTTTTAAATGTCCAAAGTGTTTAAATGTCCTGTACATTTAAATATCATCAAAATAGTTGATTATTATTATTATTATTATTATTATTGTTATTGTTATTATATAGGGGCCTTTTATTATTTTTTTTTTTAACGAAAATCATATATTTCATTGTAATATTACCAAATAGTTCATGGGGGTTGATTTCATTATTATAGATAAATTGTTATTATTTAAATTAATTATTATTTGATAATATTGTGTGAATGATTATTTTTGTTTCTTAAATTCATTGCTACTTATAAAAATTCATAGTTATGTATCTAATAATAGTATCCTTTTTTTGTATTGTTTTTTTTTTATATTTATATTAGGATAATAATTTATTACTGTATTATTTGACTATTTGAAAAAATGAACCATTTGTATTATAAATTTATATAATTTACTTTTCATTTAATGTATAAATAGGAAAAGTAAAAATAACGATTTTTCAATCTCATGATGATGAGCTAACAAGTTGAGCGCCACGTGAATTCTTAGGGGAATTCCCGTCAGGCCACAGGCGTTACTTTGTATTAAAAAAATAATTGAATGTGTCAGTCACGAGTGACTGACACGGCCTAAATTGAAAGTCTAGTGTCAGTCATAAATGACTGACGTGGCGCTCAACGTGTTAAAGTATACAACATGTTTATAATGATAATTTGTTAATTTTTACAACTAATTATACAGTTTCATGATTGATTATATTATTATCTTGATCATTGTTATATACATTGTATGATTCACTATTATTAAAAACATAAAACTTTAGAAGACAAAGAGGTAAACGTTACATTATCATATTCTATCTTTGTCTCTTACTCAATCGCGTATATAAGATTTTAAGAACCCTTGGTAAAAAATATGTGAAATTATCAAATTAAATTAAAATTTTTAATCTAGGTTATTTGATACAATTCGTTTTTTATTTGTAATGATATTCAAAAATGAATAATTGTTAATAAAAAAAATCAACTTATTATTAACATTACTGTCATGCTACATAAAACACGGGTTCTTATTCTACGTGCTACGGTATTGACCCGTTAACGTGGATTGGCTAATAATATGTTACTAGAATAAGACAGAACATGCTAACTAATATAAATCTCTTTGTCTTATAATACTTTTTATATTTTTATTATGAAATTGCAATATATTTTATATTCATTAATTGTATTTATTCTAAAAGATTATGCACTACATTGTCAAATATGTTTACTGTAAAATATAATATTTGAAGAGAGATATTATAATACTTCACTTAAAAAAACTCCAATAAAACAGTGTATAAAACTTGATGACCTAAATTGTTACTAGTTGTTCCAATCTTCTCATTGGTTATTCCAAAAAGAATTTCTATTTATTTTTTATGATGTATGAATAGACAAATTTACGAATACAAAATGTATGCATTATATTAAATTTTATTTTATTATTATTAATAATTATATCAAAGAAATAAATATTTAAAAAAAAACTTTTGCACAAAATAGAAATAATAAAAATAAATAAATCTCAGAACAATACAACTCCATTTTCTCTCCAATAGCGTGCCACAAACTTTGGTAACTATTTCTAGTAATATCAGGTAAGAATGATGATACCTAATAATAATAAAAAAAACTACTCCCTTAAAGATGCAAATGGTAATTTATTATTTCGATTGAAGTGTCATTAATTTTAAAAAGATTATTATAATAAAGTTTTAATATTGATGGACAAAACAGAAAATAAAATCTATACTCTTGTATAAATAATAATTTCGAATAAATTGAAGTATAATAAAAAACTAGAAGAATGGTAAAAAAATATTTATAGTAATATAAAGGAACCAATCAGAAAGTCGTTAGTTAACCCCGTGATTCCTTGCGCGTGAAGACTAGAAGAAGGTACACCGATTGCTTGCTAAAGTTTGCTAAGGAGAGAAAAAAAGTGTGGCAGTGGCTGGTAGAAGATACACATATATTCTTATGATATTTTACATATAACAGAAGTCTTGAAAAATATTTTACAAACGTAAGTATTACATTTGATCAATATTAATTCGGTTAAACTAATGCGTAATCATCTGAAATGATAATAATGACGTATCGATGAATCGAGACGATTCCAGGCCAATGTCAGTCCATCTACCGTGTGCGAAAATGTCTAATGCTTGCAAAAAAAAAAAAACCCTGAAGAAAGAAAATAAAGATTAAGAGAAATAGAAATAAAGATAAAGAAAGAAGTATCATCATGAAAAATATGTCATCGTCATCGTTAAAATATATATCCGTGTAATACACGGATCTCGATTCTATTTTCGTTTGATATAGTCGATTATTCTCGTAAATAGAAGCAACATTATTTCCTGTGGATTAAAAACCTAACCCTTAAACGAGAATACTAAGAATAATATATATATATATATATATATGTACATATATACATATATATTTTTTTTTCAATCGTAATTATGTCAATATATTTATCGATACGTTAATGTATTAATATTTGATTCGAATTAGTTTAGTATTTGTCAAGAAATATTTATTGAATTCATTTTGAAACGATTAGTCGGTAAAATTACTTTTATGTTAATGTTACTGGTGAAATGCGCGTACATGCGCGCGCATGAATACCCCACACGTACAATTGCTATGTATATATATATATATGGTGCGCTTGCGAATACGTTTGTATTAGCTTTTAAAAAAGGGGGTGGGGGGAGTTGCATGCGAATACCTTGCACACGGAAACGCGTACGTAACCAAGTAGCTGTGTGTACAAGAGTACCGCGTTACGAAGAAAATAATTACGTTAATTTTATCCATTTTATATCATTTTTTATCAATAATTCTATTTATTTCCAAATCATTGATAAAACTTACGAGGTAACAAAGTCAAAACTATTTGTCCATTTGTATTATTTGTAATGTCTTGTTGTCAAGGTATAACGAAAATGCTTTGTATTCGAGTATATGCATTTATGCGCACGCACATTTAGTGTGCACGTTAACAAAAACGTATTACACTTCGATATAACATGTATATTATGTTGTTAGAAATATTTTGATAATATTTGATATGCCAAAAGTAATTTAATAGAAATTAATTATTTTCATTTTCTTAACTTTGAAATATTGAATATGATACAACATGTCATACAATATATTTCATGTAATATATGTTTATTGTATAAATCATGATATCTATTCTTGATATGTAATGTTATTAAACAAAAGAATATATTTCATGTAAAATAATGTGAAACTTTATGTTAATATAGATGTCAAGTGGGCCGACACATAAGTATCGTTATAAAAATGTGGGTTTAGACTCACAGGAATTAAGACGACGTAGAGAAGAAGAAGGTGTACAATTAAGAAAACAAAAACGTGAACAACAATTATCAAAAAGACGTAATGTACCTAATATTGTTTCCGACGAGGATAATGTTTCAACTACAGACGAATATTCTCTACCTACGCCACAATTAGTAAAATCTATATTTTTTTTTTATGTCCAATTATTATAATTATAATATTTCTATATTAATGAAATTTCATTTGTTATTTATAATGTGATATTATTTTCATGTTACAGCAAAGTGTTGTTATAACAAAAAAATTGGTACAAGCGTTATACAGTCCTAATGTAGAAGATCAATTAGCAGCTACTCAAAAATTCCGAAAGTTATTATCGAGAGAACCAAATCCTCCTATAGATGAAGTTATACATACAGGAATAGTACCTCGATTTGTTGAATTTTTGAAAAATGATAGTAATTGTACACTTCAGGTTTGTACATTAATATTATTAATCTATACATTAATGAAGAAAATATTTCTATCACTTTTAGTGTGAATAATGGAAAGGTCCAACAATTATATACTTTTTGTAGGTAACGTGATCATCGTATCATCATCTGTGTTATGAATCCATTACCATATTTATCACAAGAAGTATTTTATAAATATTTCAAAACTAATAAATGTTATATGTTATTCAATAGTTTGAAGCTGCTTGGGCTTTGACAAATATTGCGAGTGGAACATCTCAACAAACACGTATGGTAATAGAAACAGGAGCTGTACCTACTTTTATATCGTTACTCAGTTCCGAATACGAAGATGTACGAGAACAAGCAGTTTGGGCTTTGGGCAATATTGCAGGAGATAGTCCTGAATGTAGAGATAATGTTATAGATTCTGGTGTCCTTCCACCTCTTCTACAGTATGTTTTTATTAAATTTCATTATTTCTTACATGTTTCTTAATAATTGTAGATATGATATCTTGCATTATATTTGATTTCATTTAATTTTGTTATATTTTTAGACTTCTTTCTAAAACCACGCATCTATCAATGACACGGAATGCTGTATGGGCATTGTCAAATCTCTGTCGTGGCAAAAATCCTGCACCTCACTTTCATAAAGTATCACCGTCTTTACCAGTTTTAGGACAACTTCTTAATCATTCAGATTCAGACGTTCTTGCTGATACTTGTTGGGCTTTGTCGTATTTAAGCGATGGCCCAAATGATAAAATACAAGCAGTTATAGATGCCGGTGTTTGTAGGCGTCTTGTAGAACTTTTGATGTAAGTATTTTGTTTAATATGCTACCATTAATATATATATATATATATATATATATATATATATAAAATAATAAACGAATTATAATATTACATTAGATATTAAAATGTGATTTTAGTTAGAAGTACATGGTATCTAGAAATTAATTATTCATGTTCAATATACATGATTATAAAATAATCTATTTATGTTTTATTTATTTAGGCGTGAAGAAAATAATGTAGTGAGCGCAGCTCTTCGTGCTGTTGGTAACATAGTTACTGGTGATGATGTACAAACTCAAGTTGTACTAAATTGTTCTGCGCTACCTTGTTTATTACATCTTTTGAATTCATCACGAGAAGCTGTACGTAAGGAAGCTTGTTGGACGGTTTCTAATATCACTGCTGGTAACCCTCAACAAATACAGGTGAATAATGATAATAAAATATTTTATATTTTGAATTAAGAATCATCAATTATGAAGAATAAAACTAATACTATTGTTTGCAGGCTGTTATTGATGCTAATATTTGCCCTGTACTAATTGACATATTAGAAAAAGCTGAATTTAAAACTCGAAAAGAAGCAGCTTGGGCAATCACAAATGCTACCAGTGGTGGTACACCAGAACAAATTCGTTATCTTGCATCACAAGGATGTATTTCACCATTGTGCGATTTATTAACAGTCATGGATACAAAGATCCTTCAGGTTGCATTAAATGGTTTAGAAAATATTTTACGTCTTGGTGAACAAGATGCTGCTATGCACAATGGTATAAATCCTTATGCAGTTTTGATCGAAGAATGTTATGGTAATGTATAATTAATACAACAAATTAATTAATTAATATATTTAAACGTTAATTATATATTTACTTATAATGTTATTTTCTTGTTTTTTTTTTGTAGGCCTAGACAAAATTGAATTTCTTCAATCTCATAGAAATACGGACATTTATCAAAAAGCTTTTGATATTATCGATCGATATTTCGGATCTGAGGAAGAAGATACAAGAATTGTTCCATCTATTGATTCGCAAGGACAACAATTTCAGTTCACAGCACCCGACTCTTCTCAACTTCCAGTTGAAGGCTTTGAATTTTAATTGATTAAAAAAATATTGATTGAAACCTGGAATAACGTGCTTCTGAATACGACTGTTCCATGCGCTATCTTTTACGATCCTTAATCTCATGAGAAATGTAATATCTCTAAAAACCGAAAAATAACAACTAGCTATACGAGTTTTCTCATACTGAAAAAAAAAAAAAAAACAACAAAACTAGCTGTACAAGTTTTCTCATACATTGTATTATTATTATTACAAATGCTTTTGAGTTGGTATATCAGTCATTGAAAAAAAAAAAAAGAAAAAAAAAGAAAAGGAAAAATATCAATAGTACACACATACCCCCTTTTAAAAGAAAATTATTAGATTTTTGTCTCTTAACAAAATGAAGGTGCAAGGGATACATTTTCTTATCTTGCAAAGGTGTTTTAATTTTACAAAGTCATATAATTTTGCATTAACCTCTTCCGCTATGTGATAAATAGTGCAGCTTGTGAGCAAATAATAATAATATCTCGCAAAACAAATCGAAACTATTATTTCGATTTTTATTTGTATATTTGTCTCACAATTTGTATCAGAGTTGGACTTGTGATAATAGCAGAAGGGATTAATGTTCTTATATCTTTTGCTTTTTTTGGCTCTTATTCTGAACAAAATAAATCTTTATTAAATTGTAATTGTCAAAGCTTTTATCAAGCTTTTGTTTGTTCATATATATATATATATATACATATATATATATATATTACTGATTGATCAGTAAATTTATTCGTATATACTTTTGCAGCGTAAAGCGTTCAGTTTAACAGAGATATAAAAAAAAAAAAAAAGAAAAAAAAACAACAGAAACCATTGTATTAGTGCTTAAAAAGTAAGTATGATTTAAGTGCTAAAACTGTTGGCAAACAGAAGAAAAAAAAAACAAAGAGAGAGAGAGAGAGAGAGAGAGATCGATTATATTCAAAGCCAGATATTATACGTACACATTACGACATGACTGACTGAGAATTACGACACAGCAACACAGCAACAATAATGACGACTTGCACAACTTGCAAGATTTACTGTATTACTGAAGTAAACGACTATTACTACTTCTACTAACTATTACAGCCAATTCGGACAACATTACACAATGTGGTACTACTACTCATCGTCTCTTAACTATGATAGATTAATAAAAATATGACCAATTAAACTTTTTTACTGTAAATACGTATCTCGTAATATTAAGGCTATTCTATACAGAGTGCCCTGATAGATGAAAACCGTAATTACAATGATCAGACAATTGTAAACAAAAAAAAAACACACTTTAATTTTCTAAACAAAAATATCTGCAAGCAATAGCATGAAAATTTTAATATTTAAATGACGAAGATAATGATGATGATGATGATGATGAAGAAGAAGAAGATAAAAAGAGAAAAAGATGGTATATATATATAGAAACTAATGGTATTATGTATACAAACTTTGCTTAGAATATTAATTATAAATTATTTTTCATTTTTCTTGGCTTTTTCATTTTAAATATTTAATATACATCTTTCGTGTTATACAATAGTATAACATTTGTAAATTTTTCGATTGATCGAAGATGATGATGATGATGGTGGTTGTTGTTTAAAAAGTTGATTTAATATGAAGAAGAAGAAAAAAAAGAAGAAGATATATTTTTGATTACTATTATTGTGATTAATATAATGTGTAAAAAATATTATTAATTTTTAAATATTTAGAAAATTTTTGGAAGGATTGTCTGTAACAATTAACAAGCAAACAAGTTAAATTCTATTGTATAAGAATTATAAATTGATTATAATATTACTATTGTATAGCACACATTTAGATTTTGGACATTATGTATAAAAAAGGGGTCTGTCTATGACTGTATAAATTGTATTTATTATTTAGGTTTGATGATACCATACTATATTATATACAATCTCTATGTATAATTCCCTAATTTTTAGTTACCGATATGATGAATTATGACAGAGAACGACTGTATCATATTGAAACTCAATTAGCTTCAAACTTTGTCGATTGATTATTTCAATGACAAAGTGTACAAAGCTACGAGAGTATACTTGTTGCCAATTTATAAAATATTTTATACTTATATATGTAGTGTATAAGAGCATATTAAGAAGAAATTAATCTTCTGTTCTTTATTTTTTGTTTTTACTAACGTTTTATTGCATGTATTATCACTCAATAATAGAAATACAAATAAATACTTTATAATAAATGCTTCAAAAAAAAAAATAAAAAAAAAACAAACGAAAGAATAAAACTAAAAGATTATAACAAAAAATGAAAAACAAATAGGGTGATTTAATTTTCATACAAAATTCTCTATACGAAGATTATAAAATGAATGAAACATACATAGAAATGTTGTTATTTATAAATTAAATATTTTTATATAATTAATTATATTTAATGAATTTATAATTAATAAAACATCTTTTATATATATATATTTTTTTTTAATAAATTTAAATATAAATATATATATTTAATATATGTTAATATGTATATTAATATAAGTTAAATATATATATTTAGTATATATATATATTAGCTCGAATTTTTGTTTAGAACAAAATTAAATAAAAGATAATATTTGTAGAAAATTCTTATTTGTTTCATCAAATACAAATAATAATTGGTTAAATAAATGTTTATAAATTGGCAATGAGATAACAACTCATCACTCTCTCATAAACGTACGATTTCTGACTGACACTGTTAATCAACGCTGACGACTGCCGACTAAATTACGCTATAGTAATGGTAATAATGAAAATGTGAGAAGAAGTGTCACAAGTGCATGAAGTAATAATACATTTTACTATACCTTTAAAAAAAAAAACTCTAGTTTAATCTCTTGGCCGTTGTAGGCAAAATCTGTAGCGTTACATGTATATCAGAGGCATCTATCTCGCTGTTATATTTTTTTATAAGTTTGTAGAAATTATCTTGAATTATGCTTAAACATAGTTCATTTTACAAATATCGTTCTTGTATCATTATTTCGCATAACAAAATAAATTTGCATAATAACAAAATATCTTTCAGTAACATTAGTTTTCTTTTTTTCTTCACTCTAATATATTCCCTAGTAATACAAAATATTAAAAAAAAATATTGAATACATGGGTATTTAATATTAAAAAAAAAAAAAAAATTCCAATGTCTTTTTAATATTAAATAGACATGTATTCAATATTTTTCAATATTTTGTGCTACTAGGGTCATATTAAACAAAAATCTTAAGAAAATAAATCAAACATTATAGATAATATAAATTAAAGAAACGAACATTCTTTAATGTTATGTTTTTCTTTCATGTTTGATTCAGGAAAAATAGATATTATTGGACCATCCGTGATTCGTGTTATTAAAGGATCTAAAATATCCAAATCAATTGTCTTAGAATATTTGTCAGTGAGTCTACCTTCTACAAATTTATTTGTGTGTAATCCTTCGTAACCATTGGATATAATAGTAATTATATAAAAAGACTTTGAAACCAAAGGATTATTTGTATCACATAAATTATGCAATGATTTAATAGACTCAGTTTCCAAACTTAGCAAATCTTCAATAATCTAAACAAATGTATATATAAACGTTTATTCATTTTCAATGTAAATATATTATACGACATTTATATATCAAAATATTTGTCAACTTACCACAACTTTATTTTTCACAATCTCTGGTTTCCATTTAGTAAGAATTTCTCCATGATCATTACCAATGTTTCTCGCATTTAACAATAAATAATTATTACTGCCTAATACTTTGCTACTTAAGCTTCCAAACAAATGTGCAAAACATTTGATCGTGTTGGTTTCATTACCAAGTAAAAGGACAATGGAAGTTTTGCTCTTTTCATCAACAACTTCTTCTACCTGAGATTGAAATTCAATCCACATTTTAGAAGTTTGATTGTGAAATTTTGATTTGACACTGTCCACCGATTTACGAAATTCTTGTATTATATCTTTGTTTGAATTTTGTTTCTTAATTGGTGTCAATTGATCATTATGATTTGGTGAATATTTATAATATGAAATTGCTATTATACATATAATCATAGAAAATATAAATATATATAAAAATGATGATGACCCTCCATTATTTTTATTATCTTCTGTATAACTTCGCTTTTTTTCTTTAGGATTAGGTGATGATGTAGATATTTGCTCAATATTATTAAAACTAGAACGATTAAGCAATGAGTTATCTGTTACATCAAAATCTTCTTTTGAATCTGTCTCTTCCTCAGAAATATCGTTATTTGTAATATTTTGAGTATCTTCAATGCTCTTATTATTGGTAATATTACTTGAATCACTCATTTTAGTTATTTGTTCATATACAAATGTTTCTGAAGTAACAAGTATCTTCTTTATATTATGATTATTATTTTTATCGTTATTTTCAACTTTATTTGTACATTCTTTAACATTTCTTATAGGAGGACGACATTTTGGTACAATGTGTTCATAATTTATAGTCTCATTCTGCATTTGAAAAATATATTCTGAATGAATTTCAATGAAATTCAATAATGAATTATGAATGAAATTATGTAAAAGGACAAATCCACAGATAAATTATTATATTATATTCCTAATCTCACGATTTGTTCTTAGCAAAGTATTATTTACAGTTTATTATTAATTGTGCTAAAATAAAACATAACCTAAATGTCATTGATTTTACTTTCTATTTATCACATAAAAGTGTAATATAGATAATCATTGATTTCAATATGTGCTTACCTTTTCGTGTTATCATTTACTAATATTATTAATATTATAAGTAATATAAATATGATATATATATTTATAAATAATGTTGATCTGTCTGTTGAATTCAGATTTTGTTAATACCAGCTGCACTACATTTTATAATACTCCGTTTACGTGTACAAATAAATCTAAGTGGTTAAAAATATGATATAGAAATTTTGACACACACACAATATAATGTATAAATGAAATATTAAATACTTATTTTATTATTATTATTTAATAAATCTAAATGTGTAATTACTCGTAAGAAGATTTGACGTTTAACTGATTGTTAAAGATATCACATTTAATAAAACTATAAAGATTATTAATAATCTTATTTAAAAAAGATATAAATAAATGACAAATACGTACAGTTACTATTTTTCTAAAAATACGAAACTATTCTTGTATATTCTTTGCTTTTTCTATTTCTTTTTTTAAATTCACTCGATCGGTAAATGTAATTTCATCAATTTTTGTTATCGACACTTCAACCGTGTTCAGTCGGTAACTTACCATCATATGTTATGTTCTTTATAAGTTTTTTTTAAATGGCGCGTAATTTAAATAAATAATTTCATTCTTATATTATAAAAAAACTTTTCTTTTAATACAGAATTCTGGTGTAAGGATATATTTTGAAATAACATATGATATAAAACAATGAATCGAATTGTATAGAAAAATTATCGATATTTTATTTAATCTTTTTGATTGAAAAAGGTAAATTGGTTACAAAAAAAGAGAAGTAATTAAAATAATTTGTTGTTAATATTAGTTAAAATTTGTCGAAAGCACATTGATTAGGAACCACCGTTAATAAATCAATATTAAATTAATTATTGGTATAGGAATATTCGATGATACAAATAATAATAACGATATATAATAATAATTGCATTCATTTCATATTCTTCAATTTGAGCTGATTTTTTAATAATGACAAAAAAATATATGTGTATATATCTATGAATATACAATTAATGTAATGAGCGTGGAAATTTGAAGATCATCTTTCGCAAATTTATTTTTTTTTTTTGTTAACGAGTCGTCAATATGTCGATTATTTATATATATATATATATTTTTTTTTTTTTATTACGCATGATCGTTAATGCGATCCTGATTTATACATGTACATTTATAAAGAGTGATATATTAACATATATATATATTTCTATTCGAAACTTCTATTTTATTATTATCTTTGAAAGTCGCCTTTTAATTCTTGTATGATTCGTTTTTTAAAAAACGTATCGTTTTATCAACTAATAAGTTTAAGGAAATTTGTGTAATTTCCTTCTAAAGAAATTCTAAATATGAAAGTAGCTACTACGCACCGGTAGCTTTATACTTTTTTTTTTTAATTAAAAAGAATACTACACTTCAGGGCGTTAGAATTGAATTAAATGTTAAACAAATATATACGCGCAAATATATTTTTATATATATGTATAGAGAGAGAAAGAGAGAGAGGGAGAGAGTAAGAGAAAGAAAGAAAGAAAGAAAGAAAGAGAGATAGAGAGAAGGTGAAAGAGAGGATAGATGGAGATAAAAATCTTTAAATTAGGCCCCGAAAAATAAAAAGCGAATTAAGCTCGTGAAAATTCGACAAAATTAGCAAGCGCAATCACAAGCGCAACGACGTACGCGTTTTTCTCGACGATGAGCAAAAGGTTCTGGAATGGAACGTACGGAACGTGGTTGAACATCTGAAAAAAAAAATAATTATTTAATATAATTGAATATTATTATTAAAAACTGTAAACACAAATTAATGTATTCATTATTATTAAAAAAAAAAAAAAATAAATTAATTAATTTCTTTTTACTGACAATGTGGTCGATTCTCTTCCTCCCGTTCTTGTTGTTGTTGTTGCTGTTGTTGCTGTTGTTGCTGCTGCTGTTGTTGTTGTTGTTGCTGCTGTTGCATAACAGGATGCATTGGTTGTTGTTCCTGTTGTTGATGTTCCGAATCCCGATCGGACATTTGACCATCGCTAACTTCGGCACGAGCTTCAACTGGTACTTCCAATGATTCGACAGGTCTCAATGGTAAAGCAAACCTTGGTACAGGGAATGCACGTCCTTCTACAACCTGTAAAAATGTTTTTTTTTTTTTTAATAAAAATAATGATTAAATAAACGTATATATATATGTAGGGGAGTTTTTAAGTGTCGAAGAGTAAACATAGATAAGTAGATAGGCGACGAAAGACTAAAGGGAAAAGGACACGATGGTCGAAATAAAGAAAGACTGTGGTCTGTTCTTTGTAAGTTGTGCAAGTTGTGTGTGTAAGTAAGCGACATCGGTGCTTTGTTTATTAGACCGAGTCGGACGTTTGGAAAATTCGAGAGCGATACGGAGGAAGGTTCATTCCTCAGGGATGCAGGGTGGGGGCAGAAACTTATAAAGAAAGAGCAGTTATGTGTGTGAAAGCGGTGTGAGAACCAAGCGATGAGAACAAGTGACAAAGTGATACGATACGAATGATTAGAGAGTGATTAGCGAGTGATTAGCAAGTTGCGGTAAGATTGCGGATATTCGAGGATTTTGTGCGTTTTGTGAGGTCAGAGTGAGCGTGAGAGATTGTGAATTGTTATTATGTACTGATTATAATAAATAGTAACTTGTTGAAATAAAGAATATCTTTTAATCTATCTTAAGTGGGGCCGGCAACACGAAGAGATTAGATATCCTTAACCGGATACAGAACTATTGATTTCCCTATATATATATATATATGTATTTATTAATTTTATTTATTAAAAAAAAAAAAAAAAAAATTGGCAGCGGTGGGATTCGAACCCACGCCTCCGAAGAGACTGGTGCCTTAAACCAGCGCCTTAGACCGCTCGGCCACGCTACCTCAAATTTAAAAATCTTAAATTACTTTCTTATGCATTTTCTCTATTTATTTATAAATAATCTTTATAAATAATTAATTAGACGTAAAACTTACTTGGTGTATTATATTACGTATTTCGGCAGGTACAGGGAAGTTCTTCTCAACTTCTTCACCCTCATCTTCGGGTCCTGGGAATGGTTTAGCTTCTTGTTGCTCATTGGAAGCATCTTCTCGTCTTCGTCCTTCGATATTTCCATGTTCCAAAAGGTTTCTCACTTCAACAGGTAGTGGGAATGATCCCATTGGTATGATTGGTCGTGCACCTTCAGGGAATGGTTTGAATTCTTGTACATTCTAAAACAAAAACATTAAGAATATTTATGAATATGTATTTGATGATTTATACAAGTTTTTGATAAGTACAAATATGATTTACCTCTCGTCTTGTTCCTTCAGATACTTGTATCGGTACTGGCCGAGCTTCCCCAGTAATATGTTGAATTATGTTCTTTATTTCTAAAGGTACTTGTTGAATAATCCTTCTAATCTCAATGGGTATACCCTGGAACGGGGAATGTGGTCTTTCTGGTACAACTTGCGGTTGCATTGGCATTCTTTGTTCCGTTTGCGGTACAATCATTTGGGGCAATACTCTTTGTTCAGGAATTTGTTGTTCATTGTGGGATGGGGGTGGTGGTGGTGGTGGTGGCATCATAGCAGCACCCTGTTGTTCTTGACCATACATTTCAAGATTTTGTTCGGGTTGTTGTTGATACATAATTGGAATCTGGTGTTGTTCCTGACGTTGTTCTTGTGGCATTGGTGGTCTCATGTTTCTTGCTGGATCCATTGGGAAGTGACGTAATTCGATTGGGATTTGACGCATTTCGATCTAAGATCAAAATAAATCATAAGTTACAAAATAAATCATGATTGAATAATAATATCCGTATATTAACCTGTGGTCCTGTTACACCAGGTTGTGGTCCCATCATTGAAGGAATTTGTGGACCCATTCGTGGTGGTCTCATTTCCATTGTAAGTTGTGGAAGATTACGTAATTCTGCAGGAAGTACATTAGCTGGTATATGATTTAAACCACGTGGATCACTCAATGGCAATTGTTGCATGTCAGGAACCTGATACTGCGTGTGGATTTGATACTGATGATAATTTGGATTAGGTTCTTGCGATTGTAAAGGAATTTGTACGGTTCCTAATGGAACTATGATCGGAGTAAGCATTTCTTGCTCCTGTTGTCTGTAAAATAATAATGTTATTTTATCATAATGAAGTATTTTTTGTTGTTGTATTGTTTATTATAATTAACTGTACTTACTCCTGATTAGGATTGCCCGATTCACACAGTATAGCAACACGTTCACCGCTTAATCTTTGGAAACGTTGAGGATCGGTACTGTTATCCAATCCGTTGTCGTTAGTTCCGTCCATAACTTCATCAGCTCTTCTTCTTTCTACTACACAGGAAACTCTACTTCTTGCTTGTTGTATTAAAGCCTGAACAATAAGAAAATACAAGAAAAAAATGGTTAGAAAAATATTAATGGCATAATAGTTGGAAAAATGGAAAAAATAAATGCATTTTGTTTTATTTAAATTAATTAAATATAACAAAAATATTATATTAGGGTGAATCAAAAGTTTGTACATTTTTTGAATTAATATTTCTAAAGTAAATTTTATAATAAAAAGAAAAAAAGAAATAAACAATTTATTATGCAATTTATAACATAATTAATTATTTAATTATTTTAATTTTTGATTCATCATAGTATTATAATATTTTTGTTTCTTTTTCTTTCAAGGTTCGTCAACTTACACCAGCTATATCATCCAAGTCAAGTTGGAGGGGAAGTTTAATATGTACGGGAGGAAATTGATCGTCATCGTAATCGTCGTCGTCCTCATCACGATCGCCATTTTCGTTGTCGGATTTCGAACCATTGTCCTCTTCCTTTTGATTCTTAATATCTTTAGTATTTATTTCATTTTCTTTCTTAGTCGTCTCAGCAAGATTTTGTAAACTCTCCTTGGCTTCAATCGGATCCTAAAGTTAATAAATTAATTTAATTGTTAATAAATTTAATAGAAAGTATTACAATTATATTTTTAGGTTATACACGTCATATATATAATATACGAAGGTATACTATAATATACGTTTTGGGATCTCTAGCACTTGAATAAGCTATCTGGTGGCTAAATTCAAAGTACATAGGTCGAATTGCTATTTCACAACCCTGCCAGAGATCCCAATATTAGGATTATAATATATATGTTATA
>NW_015149037.1:255920-318363 GCF_001465965.1 Polistes dominula | reverse complement strand
AACATATTATAATATATAATAATATAGTAATAGTAATAATATAGTAATATATAGTAATATTTATATTATGATATATTAAATATAAAATTAAATAATTAAATAATAAATATATATCGTTATATATAAATAAATCAATAATTAACTTTTTTTTTATTTATATATAAATAATAATATATTATAATATATATATTATATATTAATATAGTAATAATAATAATAATATAGTAATATATAATATATAATAATAATAATATATATATATATATATATATTATAATATATTAAATATAAAATAAAATAATTAAATAATAATAAATATATATCGTTATATATAAATAAATTAATAATACGATATGACGTGTATCGATTTCAATTTTCGAACGATGATAGCATCCTAAGATAATCGATTACTATTCTTAATAAATCATTCTACTGTATTTTACATTTTTTTTTTAGATTTTTTTTTTCTTTTTTTTTTTTTGTTAAAGGATACGTAATTAATTTATTCATAAGCCATGGTCGATTCCGTTTCCATAACATACATACAGTCGATTAATTTACATAATCATTGCTTCTCGCTATTTCTCTCTCTCTTTTTCTCTCTCTCTCTCTCTCTCTTTCTCTTTTGATTTTCCTCTTCCTCTAATTAAGATTTGCGCGCGAAGTCATGCATACGTGAACATAAGTGTACATACATGAACATACATGAACATACATGAACATAAGTGTACATACGTGTACATACGTGAACATATACGTGTGCACACATACCTGCACACATGCTTATGAAGAAAAATAAAATTTTCTGTTCGTGTTTGCTCATAAAATACACGTGTAATATGTAACTGAATATACAATGGAAAAGGTGTGATGGTGTGCGAGACTTCACGCTGGCTAACCAACCGAGTCGAGGTCTTTTGTCGTTTTGCGCTCTCCTTTGGTATCCTCTTCCCCCCACCCCTTCTTCTTCCTCCTCCACCTCCTCCACCACCTCCAACCCTTCTCCCACATTCTCCCTTCTCTTCTTCCTTTTTTTTTTTTTTCGTACAAAGTCTCTTCCTTGCAAATATTTCATCGCCGAAAAGTGAAACCCAAGCCAAATCTTGCCAGTAATATCATTTCGCGTTTGTCCTTGTTTTTTCTTTTTAAACTTTTTTTTTTCTGCTTGTATGAGAAAAAAAAATAAATTATAATATTTTTTCAACGTTACGTTTGTCTACTTATTCGAATTTTGCGTTATTATTTTTATATTTGTCTATCAATTTAGTCATCGTCATTTAACATCTTTGACATTAATGTTTGATCATGTTAAAACGCGAAGTATGGTTTTTTTTTTGCTTTTAATAAAAAAAAAAAAAAAAAAAAGAGTAAATATAAGTTAACAAATTTATTGCTAAGACTGTACGAGTTATTCGTATAATTCATAGTGACCTCGATGCGGATGGACGATTCTAAGGTGAGAGGTTTCAAAGAGATAGTAGGCCATCTCGTGCCGCAGCAACAGCAGCAGCAGCAGCAGCAGCCTTTATGCTACTCGATCTGTCTGATAAAAACTTTAAGAGAAGTACTGTTGTCAAGTATACAAATCATTATAATTTATTTTATTGTTATACTTTATTTATATAACGTGATTCATTCAGATCAATGAATTTCTTTTTCTTTTTATATCACCCTATATAATTTTATTTAATAATAAACAGATAAATTAAATGAAATATCGTTTCTTGATCGATCTATAATAATTTATATATATATATATATAAACTATTATTAATTATTTATATTAATTATATTTATAATAATATTAATTATATATATAATATTTATAATATATAAATATTAATATAAATATAATAATAATTATAAATATAAATATGTTAATAATTAAATTAATAATAATAATATTATTATATTATTTATATAATTTAATAATAATTAATAATAATAATATTATATAATAATTATATAAATATAAAATTATATTATATTAATATTAATTATTTATATTTATATTATATAATTATTAATTAATTTTTAAAATTTGATAGATTAATTATTTTACAATTAAATTAATTATTGTTAAAACTCAAATTTTGATTCCATTTATTTTTGGTTCCTAACGATTACTTACGAATACTTTCAATATTTATTTAAAAAATCAAACTTTGTTATATCCTGTCTATTAAACTAATTTGCAATGTTAATAATAAATAGTAATATTTAAATATACTAATGAAATATTTATACAACAAGATAACCAAATACAATTCTATATTATTTGACTTGCAATTGAGTTACTAATCATTGCCTTCCCGATTTACACGCATTAATGTCTCCGGAGACTTTAATGCTGGTATATACGTATCTAATTGGACTGCTAGAAAAACCAAGTGTATATTTTCACATAATTAACAATAAGAGAGAACATATTATACATATATACATATACTAGATAAATTATGACAAAATTGAAGATATATTTGAGCATTAAATTGATGATATGATAAACGTAAGAAGAAAAAAAAATAAAAAGACAAAAGAAAACAACAAAAATTATGTAAGATTATAATCAAGAAATTCGAGAAACAAGTTTGATTGTAAATTTTATCCAGACTTTGTACGTCTCTCTGTAAGAAATATATGTATGTGTTGTATGTATGCACGTGTATTAGTATGTTTATATATACGTGTATGACTGAAAGTTAACTCGTTTTTCTGCCTGTCATTCCATGACTCTGAAAGAATAATTTTGTTTCTTTCTCAGACAGTACTTAGATATAGTCGGGAAGATAATTTTGTTGTATTATTTTATTTTTGTATTTTTATCTTCTCCATTTTCTCTCATCTTTCATCGTCCGAAGAGAAGAGTCCATGTATGGGACTTTTAAAACGTTTTAAAACAGAGAATGTAAATATGAACATCTGTACATTAAACGTAGAAATTTCTAGTAACTAATACATCTGTGTATGTATTTATGTGTGTATGTGTATGTAATACATACATTCGACTGTTATGTTAAAAACTCCTCTCTACCGGTAGTAAAAGCTTCCGGTCATAATGACACATTCATGCAAAAGAGAAACTCTTATGCATTATGTTTCGAACATTATACAGGAAGATCATTTGTTATTTTTTATATTTTTTATTTTTTTATAAAAATAAAAATAATAATTTAATAATACCACACAAGTGAGAAATAATTCTATAAAATAATATAATAAATATATTATAAATAATTATCAAAAATAAGGAACATTCTATCATCGTTCGAAAATGAAATTCGATATTTTGAGAATAAAAATATGTTTTTTTTTGTTTTTGATTATTTTCTTTTTGTTTTTGGTTATTTTTTTTTTTATTTTTGGTTATTTTCTTATTATTTTTCGTTATTTTCTTATTGTTTTTGGTAATTTTCTTTTGCTGATTCTATCGTTACATTCAAAATGGCGTATAAAATTTAAAAATATAAAATTTGTATTAACAATTTTCATGATAATGGAAATAAGGAAAAAAACAAAAAGATTATTATGAGATGAAAAACAAATTAAAAAAATTCCAATTAATATTAAAAATAAAAATAAAATGTGTTAGAACAAATATCACAAATTCGATAACTTTCTTTCCTATTTCTTTTTTTTTTTGCTTGTGACTATCAAACGAACAGGTACAATAATTCTTAGCAAAGTAAACGTCTTGCGCAAGGTTTTATCGGTGCAACAAGTGAACTTTCGCGGAAGTTAAAAGCATTTGCGATTTCCCTGAAGTTCGTCGAGTAAATGAAAATACAATCGATCGAATTTAATGATGCACGCGTTAATTGTTTTTAATTTTCGAATTTTTTTGTTTTTTTTTCCATTTAAAAATTTATACGAAAAAGAAAACATTACATATACAAATTTCTCTTATTATCAAAATTACAAAACATTATATCTGAATTATAAGAAATACCATATTTTAAATAACACGATTGCTTAATAATTTTTAAAACTCAACAGAATAATAAATTAACAAAAAACCTTACACAATAAACATAATTTTATTTATTATATATAATATATTATTTATAAATAATTTATATATTTTTGTTTCATTTATTTTATTAATAATAAATATTTTATTAATTTATTTTATATAATATATTATATATATATTTTTATAAAAATATATTTTATATATTTATATAATTATATATTATACAAAATATTATTTATTATATAACAAATACAATTTTATTTATATCATAAAAAACGTTATCTCAAAATCATATCATTTGTTACAACATTACAATCATTGAAAGATAATAAAATGTCAGAGAATAAAAAAAAGAAGAAATGAAAAGAAAGATAGAAAATGCAGTGAATATTTTTTTTACCTGTATTACACATACACATTAAAAAAAAAAAAAAAAACAGAAACCACACACCCATTTGCTAGAATTTCACGCTTTAATACACATGCAAAAATACGATCGATATAATAATCGATCTCTAATGTTTCAATCAAAGTCAAACTACTATTCTCACGTTTTTAATATAATTTGTTTAACGGAAAATAAAGAAATAAAAAGAAGACGATTAAAAAAAAAAGTGACTTACAGGTGGTGGTTCAGTAGAAGAATAGACTTCACTGGGTGCATAATGACTGTGCGTCTGGGGCATCTTCTCCGAGACGACAGCAACCGTTGCCAAAGAATCCGGCTGGTCCTTCTCCATCCTCACCTTATTCGACCAAGTTTATTGAACCCTTTATTATTTATTTAAAACGTGATTTAAAAAGGATCAAATTTTTCTATCTTATGTTAATAATTGTTTCCTACCTTTGTTAATGAAAACAAACAAAATCAACGAAGTTTGCAAAAGGTTGAAAGCAAAAAAAACTAAAAGATGTATATGAGTAATGAGTGTGTATTTGTTATGTGTATGTTTGAGAGAAGTGTGTGTATTCGTGTATATACAGGTGTATATATATATATGTATATGTATCTAATCAAAAGATTATGGACAAAAGGTGATGTGTATAAACAACTTGATGTCGATCGCTCGGCGATTCGACGAATAGTGAGAGGTAAGTAAGAGCTGGCACCGCTACCTTACAGATGCCCCCACCCAAATATCAACCCGAGACATGCCACCTTTTGATACACGTTCTGGTACCTCGTCGTACCTTCGTCTCACGTTCTCTCCTTGCCAGACTTTCTAAACATCGCTATGATTGTACATATATATATAAATATATGGGTGTGTGTGTACTTCTATACTTATATTTATGTGTGTGTGTGTTTATGTGTTTGTGTGTTTGTGTACATCTCGTCCCGTACGAATGACCGAGCGAATGTACGCTTTTCGATCCAAAATCGTGCATCTTTCAATCTATCTAAAAGAAGATAACAGTCAACGTTGCAATTACAATTAATGATACATGAACGCGCGTTTTTATAGATTTTCTTTTTTATCATTAGTATTATTATTAGATATTTTGTTTAAGTTTTAAGGAGTTTGTAAAATATTAATTTAAATAAGTTTGAAATTATTGGATTTTTTTTTTTTAAATTATTATTTGAATTATTAGATATTTTGTTTCGTTTTAAGGGGGGGAACTGTAAAATATTAATTTAAATAAATTTGAAATTATTGAGATTTGTTTATTATTATTATTTAAATTTTTAAAAGTACCTATGAAATATTAATTAAATTAAATTTGAAATTATTGGATTTTTTTTTTTTAAATTATTATTTGAATTATTAGATATTTTGTTTCGTTTTAAGGGAACTGTAAAATACTATTTTAATAAATTTAAAATTATTGGACTTTTATTATTATTATTATTATTATTTGAATAATTAGAAGTACCTATGAAATATTAATTAAATTAAATTAGAAATTATTGGAGTTTTTGTATTACTATTATTTAAATTATTAGATATTTTGTTTCGTTTTAAAGGGGAACTGTAAAATATTAATTTAAATAAATTTGAAATTATTGAGATTTGTTTATTATTATTATTTAAATTTTTAGAAGTATCTATGAAATATTAATTAAATTAAATTAGAAATTATTGGAATTTTTTTATTATTATTATTTAAATTATTAGAGATAATGTTAATTTTAGGGGATCTGTAAAATACTATTTTAATAAATTTGAAATTATTGGAATTTGTTTATTATTATTATTTAAATTATTAAAAGTACCTATAAAATATTAATTAAATTCAATTTGAAATTATTGGAATTTTTTTATTATTATTATTTAAATTATTAGAGATAATGTTAGTTTTAGGGGATCTGTAAAATACTATTTTAATAAATTTAAAATTATTGGACTTTTTTTTTTATTATTATTATTATTATTTGAATTATTTTGTTTCACTACTTTTAAGGTACCTGTAAAATATTAATTTAAATAAATTTCAAATAAATAATATTGTTTTTAATCAAGAAAACACGTTTATCAATTAGAAATCTAAGAAAATATTTTTGTCTTATGTTAATCAACGTGTACCTGCATTGTTTTATTTTTTATAATTATCTTAATACAACAAAATTAAAATTGAATATTGCAATAATTTTTTATACAAATCGAATAAATCGATATAACCATCAATTAATTAATTAATTAATTAATTTTGTTTCGTTGACAGGTGAGAAATTATTTCAAAAAAAAAAAAAAATAAATAAATGTCTAACACCAACTGTAAAAGTTCAAGCTCCTTGGCATACAGGAAGTCTGCTAGGAGAAGAAAACCAAGGAAGTTCATATTACAGATATCGCTAATGTTAAATGGTGTGTGTGTGTGTGTGTATGTGTGAATTAATATGTATAGGTGTGTACTGTTAACGGGAGAAAGAAAGAGAAGGAAGCAGGTGAGATTGGTAGTAGGGATAGTTAGTATGAGAAAGATAGAAAAAAGACAAAGAGAAAGAAGAAAGAAAGAGAAAGAGAGAGAGAGAAAAAGAAGGGGAAGAAAGTCATGGAAGATACCATAGAAAATACGTTGACAGTCATCCCGTTTATGGTTACCATCATTTTCTTTCTATTTTTATATATTCATTTATATTAGATTTGTTTCAATACATGCATTAATATACGTGTGTATGAGTGAGCTTTTACGAATAAATTTATTATCCTCCTATATATCAAACGTTTAAATACAAATAATAATATACACGTGTTCGCAATTAGGTGCGTTGACCGAATGTGTTTATTTTTTTTTTTTTTTTCTTTTTTTTTGTAATCTCAATCAACTCTTTCCATCATTACCGTTATTACGGATCGGTGAATAAATTAAATCGAGGGAATAATTTATCATGGAGAAAGCTGATAAGTTAAAAGATCTTTCATTAAACTTTGTTAAATCAAACAAAAACTGTAACGAAAATCTTGAATTAATTGATATTATATATGTTTTAAAAAGTAATACAAAAGATATTGTTTAATTTGAAATAAAATATTGGTCAAGTAGGATTATTTTTCATTCCGTATGCATTTACGACACGTATACACACGTATAATAAAATACTGTTACTGTTATTGTTGTTGTTGTTGTTGTTGTTGTTGGTTGCTTTACTCTTTGCGCAATCGAGAAGAGACGAACGATGCGTACAATAAAAAAAAAGAAAAAAAGTGCATTAAAGTCATCACTGGAATGTATAATTTTTTTACCTCATTCTCCTTTGTTGATTTTGTATTACCCAAAGAGATATATGAAATGTACTATAATCACATTTACGTTCGTGCGCATCATTCATTCTTCAATGTGCTAAATTTAAATGCATTAAAAAACGTTTACAGTTCATCGATTGCATCCTTTGATATTTTTTTTTTTTTTTCCTATTAAATTAAATATAAATCGTAAAAGAAAAAGAAAAAAGAGAACAAAAAACCGATTGCGTATTATTAATATGTCGTGCGTCAAGTTTGTTGTTAACTTTCACTGTGTGATATCCCCCCCCATAAAACGCGTGATACGGATTCAAATGATTCCCGTAGAATGAAATTTTCTTTAACAGTGTACGTAATAATAGTATGGAATAGATATGAACAAAAAGAATAATAATAAAAAGCATTGCCTGCGAGCAGTCATGAAAGTATCCTCTAAGATGATCTTAAAAGATGAGACAGGATGATGATCATGGAGAAAGTGGGAAAATATTAACCTCATTCAGTTATTTTCGTCGTCTTCGTCGACGTTGTGTCGAGATAATACGAATAATAATAATAATCTCTTGTTAGAACATTTCTTTTTCTTTTTTTTGAAAAATATATATATATATATGTATATATAATTTATACGTGAGAAGTAGTTTTGTTTTTGGTTTGTTCCTATCATTTTATTTTTTTATTTTTTTATTTTTTTATTAAATAACTATGAAGCCTTTCATGCCACTTGATTTTATGAAAGAAATATTCTTGTTAACTGTATATATTCGAACCATCTTTAGTAGCAAAATGAACATAATGCGCTTTCACCGTCGTTCTACAACTACAACGACAAACTTATTGCGGTCGTACTTTCCTCAAGATGTGTGTATATTCTTTTAACTGGTATATCAGTGTCGCGAAAATAATATACTGTATATATTATTTTATTTTACAATAGTTTCAAATCTGTAAATAGATACATCAGACATTTTTTTTTGTTTTTTTTTTTTTTTTAATTCGTCGTAACGATACGAATTATGAAAAATTTGTAATTATATGCTTGCGTACAATTGAAGATATTTTTTTAAATATCTATAAATTATTTTATTACGAACAATTGTTAGTTAGAGTGTTGACAAATATTTATTTGATAAATTAGTATACTATTCATTATGAATTACGCTATATCATCTATCTATTTGCTAACAATTGTGTTATGAGTTTAAAATAATGTTATTTGACGGATGTATTTCTGGATAAAGAAAAATTGTATATATTTACAGACGTTGTAATTCATGTGGTTAATTTTAATTATATTTTTTTTAAAAAGAAATCATTTAAAATTTAATGAAGAAACATAATACATATACACACACACGTACGTAAAAGCAGAATTTGTTAATTTTATTAAAAGATAGTTTCATTGTTTTAATTGAGAAAGTACGTTGGAGTTTAATCACTTTTTAATTGGGACAAAGATGTAATTAAGTACATGGAAAACCGGTAAATTTAATTACAAACCATTTATGTTAGGATTACGTGCAGGAACGATGTCCCATTTTAAGTTTTCGCGCCTGTTCATACGTTGCTGTTTACTCTTTCCGGTAGATCCTTCGTATTTTCAATTGAAAATAATCAATTGCGAACGAGGTTAATACCATCTTTGGATAAATAAATGGAAATCCCATTGAATTTAATACATGTAAATCTCATTTAAGATTATAATGGTTTGTTTTTTTCAAACCCAAATGCGTTATTTGTTTTTATTCTAAATAATTTAATCAATCAATTGATTTGATTAATTTTGAAAAATTATTTTTAAACGAATCTTAAAACCACATAGTTCAATTACATTTCCATTTATTTTTTTTTTTTTTAATTAATGCGTTGTATGCAATATTTTGTATATTTATTTAATAATTTGGATATTTAAAATACCAACGATTTTGTCCAATTACTTTTTTTAATATAAATTAATTTATCATGAAACTTAAAAAAATTAGGGACCCTGTAGGAGGGACGCGCCAAAGAATTTTGAGGGACAGGAACTTATGTAATCACGTGATTGCGCGCGAATGAATCAAACATTTTAAATAGTATACAAGTTGTATATAGTGTAGGGGGTAGAGTGATGAATTGGTTTGAAAAAATTATGAAATAATGAATTGCATCAAATACAGAAAAAAAATGAACCATATTTAATGATAATTAAAAAATTTTTAATTAAAATAGATTAGGTTACACACAAAAATTATTATAAATTCAAAAAGAAAGATTCAATTAAGTTTGATTTGATAAAAGGCATTACAGTATTTTGAAATTTCAAAACAACTTGTAGGAATTTATACAATTTTGATAAATACAATTATCTAATATATATATATTATATTTACAATTATTTTAATCATTCGAACAATTTGTTTTTAATTTCCAATATTAATAAATCAGCTAGGATTCCTGGATATTATATCTTCATAACTAACCACAGCCGTTACTTATACATACTAAAGATAAACATGGCTGCGCGTTATATCAGAAGCTGTCCCCCAAAATTTTCAGCCAATAGCAACCCCAGCAATATGTATGGCACGTCCCTCCTACAGGATCTCTAAAAAAAATAACACACCGTCGCCATCTGTGAGATACTACTTGAAATAACTTGGTTCTGTCTAACCTCTTTAAACTCGTGCAATGTGAGATATTTACTTTTATATAATTTAATAAAATATGCATTTATATGATAATATTTGACAACTTTGTTGCATTCTACTTACAATTAATAATACTATAGTAGATAAATAAAAAAATATATATATATATATAAATATATATACACATAATATATATTTAATTATTATTTGAATTTGAATTGCATTGCTAAGTTACGAATGAACAATTGTAGAAATTTAGTTGTACCGAGTGAAATCTATCGTTTCAATAATTGAAAATGGTAATATGTAATGTATTAAACATAATTGTGTTGACATATATTCCAAATTGAAATTGATTTTTACGGTACATTTTACTATACAATATTGTATACAACAAAAATCATGGATTTATCTAATATAGCATTTATTGTTTAGCAATAATTAATAAACAGATTTATTTTGTGAAATGTGTCCTTGCAAAAGACACTTTTTAAATATATTGAATTATATTTTACCCAAAATCAAAGTATTAACACTTACTTGATTTCATTTATACAGTTTCTTTTCATTTTTGAATATTTCTTTTCAAATTATAACCTTCCTTGTATATCTATGATTGCATATTTGTTATTTCACTTTAAACATAATTATCTTTTCAATTTTACAGGCAACAAATGACTGTTGCAACCCATCTCAAAGTAATCGAGAATAATGAAGAGTCCTAAAACGAAGAAACAACAAAGATTGGAAAAGAAAAAGAAGAAAATGGCTGCTCTTTTGGAGATTGTTAAATTGAACGACGAAGATAGAATGTTTAAAATGAAACAAACTGTAAGTTATTTTATGAACATCTAATTTTGATATCATATCATTAAATTGAATACATTTTAAGAAAATGGAACAAACCGATTCAATGAATGACTTGAATAAAAGTTCTGAAATATTAAATAATGAAAAGTTAAATCGTAAACGATCTTGTTCAACTAAGGTAGATGAAACCAATAATAGTACGAGTGATGAAATAAAAGATGAAGAGAATACTACAATAAAAGAAGACAAAGAATGTGATCGAAAGAAGCCTAGGTATTTTGATTATTATAAATAGTTCTTTTAACTATAAAATCATTTTTAACAATGCATAAGATTTGTAAACTGTCTTTTCTGTTTTTTTTTTTTTTCTTGTTGTTGTCTAAATACAGATTATCCGAAGAAGAATATTTGAAGTTAAAGCAAGAATTAAAAGAACGTAAAAAATTACTTAAAGCAAGACCTCGATTACAATTAAAGCCAATTGGTGGAAATGCATGTCTCGTTTCTTATTCTTCAGATGTAGAAAGAGTTCCATTATTATTCAGTGATATACAAAATTTGTTATTGTATTCAATCCTTGGTCACCATTCACCATGCACAACTATGCGATGGTGTCAACTAGAAAAATACAACAAGGTAATAAATGAAATTAAATAATAACAATGATAAAAGTAATAAGATGCATTTAATTACTTATCTTTTTTGATGATTTGTTTTGCAGATCACTCACACCATAGTTTTTGTAGTGGAAGGTCTTACGGAATATCATTTCATGTCTTATGAAAGTGTATTTTCAAGCATAACAAGTAATTTGGAATTTCGTTTGGAAGTGTTTACACCATCATCTTATGGCAGTACCATAATAGAAGAACTTATAGCAGTACCCTTATCTAGAACACAAAGTGACAAACTAATTAAACGTATTTATTAATATATTCAACTAAATAGAAATATAATTAACGATAATACATAAATTTACAAGAGAGTATTTCTATTACAGAATTTGGCTCTTTAGATACTGCATTTCAAAATGGCACAGATATGATACGATTAATGAAAGCTGTCTTTCCTGTTAATATACCCATGTTCAAAAATAATAACGATCTACCTTCTACCGATAAGTTCTCTAGGGTTAAATTATTATTGTCCATACGACAAATGGTGGAAGAAAATTATCCCGTGCCAATAAAAGGAGATCTAGCGAGAAAGTAAATTTTATTATAATATGATGATATATTAAGTAAAACTATAGCTTTACAGAATTATATGAAACTGATGATGTATTTTAGATACCGTGATTATATATTCACAAAAGATAGTTACTTGGAAGTTACCGCTAAATCACCTATGTTAGGTTTGGATTGTGAAATGTGTAAAACCGATACTGGAAATTTGGAACTCACTAGAATATCACTCGTCGATGAAAGTTATAATGTAAGTTATATAATCTTTCAACAAAATTGTAAATGATTTTATATTTGTTTTTTTATCATTACAGGTTATTTATGATACTTTAGTTAAGCCTAAAAATCAGATCATCGATTACTTGACTCAATACAGTGGTATTACAAAGGAATTGCTAAGTGATGTTACTACAACTTTGGCAGACGTACAAAAAGAATTAAAAAAAATCATTCCCCCTGATTGCATTCTTGTAGGACAGAGTTTAAATTCTGATTTGCACACGTTAAAAATGATGCATCCGTATATCATTGATACATCTGTTATCTTTAATATAACTGGCGAAAGGTAATTAATATTTTTACAGTATATTTCGTAGATTTATTTTGATGAGTTTAGTTTTCTAACAAAATTATTTCCTTTTTTTGTTTTCAGACACCGAAAATCTAAATTACAACTTTTAGCGAAGAATTTTTTAGGTGTAAATATACAACAAGGTACAAAAGGTCATTGTTCGACGGAAGATTCGCAAGCTTCAATGAAATTAGTACAATTAAAATTAGCTAATAGTATAGATTTTGGGGATGCCGTAATACAAGCAGATTTGCAAGTCTGTGAAACTATAAAATTCGGTAATAATAATACATATGAAAAACAAAAGAAGAAACCTGAAATAAATAAATATGCAATGTCTATCTTTAACTACATAGCTAAAGAACAAAGAACTGCAACTATTGTCGGTACTGAAGAGATCATAAACGAATATTCGAAATATTTAAGTACATCATCCTTGAAAGTTAAAAACGATGAAAATTATAAAGAGAGTGATCAGGTAATTTAACAATTTATAGTACAATTAAATATAAAAATAATTTGTTATCTTAATAATTATTTTTCTCTTAAAGATACGCCTGGTAACAAGTGATAATAACAAGCATGCGGTTGAACGAGCCACCGAAATAGCAATCCAACATCAATTTGTTTTATGTCATGTTAAAATAAGTGAAGAAAAATTACAAAATGAACGTCTCAAACGAACCTTTTCTACTGTTAACAAATGGATTAATAAACTTTGGGATCATACAGCAACAAATGGTTTAGCATGTGTTGTATTTAGTGGTCAAGAAAATGGTGCGAACGGGGCTTGTTTTTTAAATGTGAAAAAACAAATGTTGTAGAAAGTAATTGTCTACTTGTAAAAAGAAAAAAAAAAGAAAGAGAAAGAAAAAGAAAAAGAAACAAGAGAAAAAAAAATAATTCAAACCAATTTATACATAAAGAAAATAAATTAATATTTTAAATACTGAAAAGTACGGCCTACTTAAACAAACAAAACAAAACAAAAACTATAACATTTTATTAGTTTATAACAAGATATGAGACCAATCATTTTCTTATGTAGTATTTTAACTAAATAATTATTTTTAGAAGCTAACAAAAAAGTTATAATTTATATAACTACTATTGATAATATTTTTTATATTTAATAATATGATTTTGACAGAAATGTATATACTTGCATCAAGTTGTTAAACTAAAGTATCATAAAATAGATGTAAAAGATTAATTATAAATTTCATTTTTATTTTTTATTCCTTAATTTTTGTTTATAATAATAACATATTCATTTTTCATTTTTTCTATTGAACATAAAATATTTGCTCGTACGATACCAATCGATCGATCGATTTTGCATGTTTGCAAGGAAAAGATTTAAATATATATTATATTTAGTCAAATCTTTGTAAACTTCAATCTCGTTGAGTTAACTTTGTTACAAATTTGAAAATTGAATTTTCAAAAATAAGGAAAGAAGAAAGGTGGTGAATTGGAGCAAAGAATCGTAAATTTGTTAATAAAAATTGAAATACGAGTTTTGGTAAGATGATTATAAAAGATATTATATATTCGTCATCATATGTGACTACAAATGTATATATAATTACATAGATATAGTTATATATAAATTGCAGAATTCCTCTATGTGTGGAAAACCCAAGGGGGGTGAGAAGGGGGGGAGGAGGAGAGTTTTGTTTTGCGGTAAGCACGTATATTTCTTGTATTATAATATTATTCGCGTATAATAATTAATAATGTATATGTAACGTAGTATATACGGTGTATATGTAATAAATTATACTATTTCATAGTTACATTTACATAAATAGCTATGAACGATGAAAAATATGACAAATATGCACGATTAAATAATAAAAAAAAAAAACGTTTACAGAAGTGAAGAGGTCTATGGTGGTTGTTGTTGTTGTTGTTGTTGTTGTTGTTGTTGTTGTTGTTGCTCAAGCGTGGACGAGTACATCAATAATAATATATTAACCAGTAATGATAATCTTATTTATTTCCGGTAATTTCCACGCGGTGGCAAATATTGATTACTTCCAATATTTCCATTACCGAAACCATTGTTTCCGTATCTGCCGTCTTTTTATTTAAAATATATAAATAAATTAAAAAAAGAAAAACAAGATTTCATAAATCTAGAAGACCATTGAATACAAATTCTGATTTAAATTCATTAAATTGACCGTACCTTGTGGATATTGAGCCTGACCTTCGTATTGAACATCAGCATTGTAACCATTAGCATCATCGGCTGTATATTTTACTATTTGAGTTCTCGAGTCTGGTAACAGTACTCTGTATTCCCCTTGTACAAGATTTCCATCGCTACTTTCGCGTTGAGAATAATCGTTTCCACTTGGTGGATCATAAACTTGATATTGGAAATTATACGGTTGCGGCTGTAAATTATAACGAAAGATTTGTTCAAACTGTGTGTAAATATAATCTTCAAACTAAATAAATCTTTGAATAACATTTTTGTACAATTGAACAAATTCATACCCTTCCATAATCTCCATTAAAACCACCTTGGTATCCTCTGTTACCACCGGTACCAAATCCAGGTGCCCCATAAGTAGAAGATACTCCTCCAAAATCACCCCCAGTACCACCACCAACACCTACACCACCACCACTACCGGCACGATTACCATCCCCTCCGAAAGCTGGTGTTCCATATAATCCCGAAGGTCTTTCTCGAAAGTTAGATCCACCAAAATCTGCACCACCTCTGCCAAATCCACCACCTACCCCACCTCCGAATCTATCATTGAATCCGCTACCTGGTCTGTATTGATACCCACCACTTTCACCACCACCCGGTAAGAGTCCAGCAAGTACATTACTACCGATACACGATAGTACTATGACAATTGTCGTACACTATAATAAATATTAAATTATATATATAGTTTCATTATATTATCATGTTTTTAATTGTTCTATTTATTTTAGCAGTTTCTCGTGTTTTAATATTTAATGGAACGATTAACCCCTTAAGAGAGGAACAATTTTGGCTCAACGTAATACAACGCCGCTTGCAACTTAAGGGGTTAAATTCTATACTTATAATTATATTTACCTTTTTAATTCTCTCTCTCAAACCCACCCTTATAAAATACCGTGTTAATTGTTTTCATTAAATAATTGTATAACAACGTTGCGTTTATTTGAAATTCTTCTTTTACATGAACGCGACCAACATAGGGGGTCATGTACCATGGAAATTTATATGCAAACCCTCCCCCCATTAAACACGTGACATTATATTTATCTCGATAAAATAAAAACGAACTATTAACAATAATTATTGATTAATTTCTGTCTCAACAATGTTTCTTTTCTATTTAATCGTATTCGAACAAAAATGGCGTGCGTACTTAATTTGTTTGTTTTTTTTATTTTGAAATGTATATAGGAATGAAAAGAGATAATTATTCCGTTGAATGATGCGTTTAAATTTCGCAATCAAATCTTCGTGTATTGGCGATCAATAATTAATGTTAATTATTTAATATAATCCATAAATAAATGACGTACCTCGTGATAATTCATATTGGTGTATGAACGATGAAGATTCTATGTGGACTGAGAAAATGATGCTCCGCGGTGTTTATATAGTCTGGTGATCCTTTGTTACAGTTTATCCTTAGTGCTGGGTTGCGTATACATATCCTTCCCTGCATTAGGATGAGCAACCGTAAGATGTGGGAGGCGTAAAAGAACGTATATTCCCTTCACTCTATGATGAATTACGGGATGAGACGTTCAGTGGATGAGTGAAATAGCTTTAAATTTTAATTGGGCCTACGCACGTGACTTCGAACTGTCGATTAGGGTACTACTACTCCTCATCGCGTCACGAAAGATACGAAATCTTTTCTTGAGGTAATTGAGATCACGATCTCTTCCGGCATCATAATCCTAACATCGAATTTAAACCCTCTTACGTCAATACTGTATTACCAAATAATATATTATAATATTTATTATTATTTTTCTTGAAAAACAGAAAAAAAAAATATCTTATTTCACCTTATTTTACCATAAGTAAAGAATCCTTATATGCACATATGTGTTTATAAATATATATGCGCTGTGCAGTATGTGTGTGTGTGTGTGTGTGTGGTATGAAGAATTTATGAGAAATTTATTGTTATATAATTAAATTAATATTTTTTGTTTAAAATCACGAAATAAATAATCGTAGAAGCAACAAAAAAACATTCCATTACAACGTTATTTAAATAATTTATAATAATTATGTATTAATATTAATTTATATTATTTAATAAAAAAAAAAAAAGAAAATAAATCTTTTTTACGCGTTAGATCTTATAAATTAATATAAAAATTAAATGATAGGATAAACTCGTAAGAATTTAAAGTAATATGTAACGCGCGTAAACGCCATTTTTACGTTTAAAACTTACGTAAATACAGGAATCTCTCCATTCTCGCGATATAAAATATTACCGTGATGTACAATCACTCTCTTTCTCTCTTTCATCTCTCATTTGCAAGATATTATTTATCAGATGATCTATTTAGATCTCTCAGGCGAAAGTTCAGAATAATATTTCGGATGATCGATTATGATGCAACTTGAAGTACCGCGTAACTGGTTTCATCTTCTATTTAACTACACAAAACGATTACCGGTGGTATGATGCAAATGAAAGGTAGATGAAGAAATAGGACCGTAAGTAGTTTAAGTGGAGCAAGAGAAATCAAGGATCATCCTTGATCTTTTTCTTAAGAAATTATCAATACTGTTAGATGATCTAAATGTGATAAATGGACTATTATCTATAACGATCCGAGAAAAGAATAATAATAATCACCATCACCATCATCATCATCATCATCATTATCATCATCATCATTATCATCACTTTTGTAATATATATAGACGATAAAAAATAACATTCCGAATATAATCATCATAAATACTAAACGCGTCGTATGCCGCGCACATTCTTAGAAGATTTATAAATAATATATATGTTAATCTAAACGTATAGTTTAAAAAAAAAAAAAAAACAAAAAAAAGAAATAAATAAAAGTAACAATATCTGACAAAAAGAAAAAATATCCCCCGATTGTGTTTGAAAAGACATAATATGAAATCATGAAGTATTTGTATGCAGATAAAATTAATATAGGGGAAAGTAGGGCAACTCATACCCCCGGGTGAGTGTCGGGTCGTCTTCGTATTTCACAAACACATGTCTCCACCATCTATGTTATGGCATAATTAGCAAGCTTCAAACGAAATGATTACTAGCCACGATGGTTAGAAAAATATTCTAGTAAACTGCATGTTCCCTTAACTTTATTTATGTATTTTATATGTATATATGTATATATTTATTTTTCCTCTTCTTCTTCCTCCTTCTCCTCTTGTTCTTATATTTCTGTATTTTTTTAACTTCTTATTCTTTTGCAATCAAAGTAATTTATATACGTTAATTATTCATCGTTTTAATCATATTACCTAAGGTAGATAAGTAAAACAGCTTATCTTATTTTTAATTTGTTTAAATAAATTACAACAACAACAAAAAAAACCTAAATTAATTTAATTATTTTAAATACTATGATATACGATTTAATTAATTTTATTAATTATTAATTAAATTCAATTACAATTATATTAATAGAGTATAGTATTATGTTAAATATAATTCATAAATAATTATTTATTAATGCTCAAGGTACTCTGAACATTATCAATTCAAAAACACATTTTACAGATTATATAACCGAAACTTAATATAATAAATTATATATTTATTTAATAATAAATAATAATTCTCACTTGTGTGATAAAATAATTTACAAAATTAATGTATTTTTATATTTTTTTCCAATCCTCTTTTATCATATCGCTACCTTTTTCGGCAATCATGATAGTGGGTGCATTAGTATTACCATTAATAATGAAAGGCATTATAGATGCATCAATGACTCTTAAACCCTTTACACCATAAACTCTTAATCTTGGATCTACGACAGCTGTAGAATCTGTTTTTGGTCCCATTTTACAAGTTCCAATTGGATGATATAATGTAAAAGTGTAATGTCTTATAAGACATTCCCAATAATCGTTCGTATTAAAAAGAAATTCTTGACAACCAGGCAATTCTTTGGAATACAATTCTAAACCGGAATTTTTAACTGCACTTGTATTTGACAAAGATAATAGAATATTTATGCCTTCGATGATAACATTAATATCATCCTTATGAGCGAAATAATTTGGATTAATTACGGGATGAGTAAAAGGATCTTTCGTTTTTAAACGAATCCAACCGGTACTTTTTGGTTTTATTAAAGTTGGAAATACCAACAAATTTTCAGTATTCTCTATCACTTTCTGTAGGGTTTCGTAAACGGTATCTTTAAATCCTACATTATTTTTGGTATATTTATTAAAACCATTTGGTTTTGATAACATAATGTGAAACTGAAGATCTGGATAATCAGAGGGATCAGCGTATTTAGTATTAACGAAACCAATTGCATTGACTCCAGCAGTAAAATAACCGTTTTTGTATAACATGTAATTTAAATATGATGTTAATGTTGTTAATTGTTTATTTTCTAAACTAATAGATTCGTTTAATCTTAAAAACAATCCGACAGTGCTAACATGATCCTGAAGATTGTCACCTACACGAAGATCAGATATTACCGGTATATCGTGTTCTTTGAGATGTTCTTTTGGTCCTATTCCTGACAGCATTAACAATTGAGGTGAATTGATTGCCCCAGCCGATAATATTACCTCTTTTCTTGCCATAACTGTTTGTTCCAATCCATCACGAATAAACTGTACTCCCGTAACACGTTTTCTGTCATTAACAAGTATCTTTAATACTTGAGCTTTTAAAGCTATGTGTAAATTAGATCTGTTCTGTGCCGGTCTTAAAAAAGCTTTAGCAGTCGAACAACGTTTCCCATCGCGAACCGTACCCGGCGTGAGCATAAAGCCAGTTTGATTTTCACCATTAATATCATGATTTTTGTAACCTAGTTCTTCACCACCTTGTACAATAGAATCTAAAAGTGGCGACTTATATCGAAATTCGTCTACAGTCAAGTAACCACCTGTTTTGTGATAAGGTGAGTTCTTTAAAGAAGGAATCCTAATATCTTCTGATTTGAGAAAATAAGGAAGAACTTCGTCATAACTCCAGCCAGTGTTACCCAGTTCTGCCCAACCGTCGTAAACTTTTCTAAAATATAATTAATCAGTATTGTTGGTAATAATAAAAATATGTGTAATAATAAAAGAATTGCAGAGAATTGTACGAATGATATTCTTTGTTTTGTTTACTCGATATAGCATATGTAAGTAAAAAGTGGACAGATCAGTTAAATGAAGTTTATAATTACCTATTTCCACGCACATAGACCATGCCATTGATTACGCTGCTACCACCGAGAACTTTTCCACGTGGCCAATTACATTCGCCTTTTTCAATCGCTAGACAATATGCCGATGAATTTGACGGAATAGTTTTATATTGCCAATCTATTTCTGTTAAATGCAGGTCTTCATGAAAACTTGGAACGTCTGTAATCTCGTTTTCATTACCACCAACTTCCAATAACAATACACTCCAATTGGATACCTCAGACAATCTTGACGCAACTACTGCTCCTGCACTTCCACCACCAACAACGATGAAATCGTATGCTCGATTTAACTTAAACATTCATGTTTAAAAATAATGTTATTATTATTTTCTTTTATTCATTTTTAATCTCAATAATTATTTAATTAAATACCTTAGGAATATTTATTGAAGAAAATATAGAATCCTTCTTTTCGATTATTTTGAATAATTTGTCAATGCTTACAAATGGAATAAAACCGATCGCTACAGCGAACATTATAATTAAAGGAATCGGTTCCATTGTAATTTGTATATTTTTTTATTTATTATTTATTATTTTTTTATTATTATTTTATATTATTATTATATTTATATATATAAATACGTATTAATTCATGATCCTTTATCTATTTGTCTAATCTTAAAATATTTGGTATTTTTCAAATTACAGATTCCTTTTTATCAAGAAGCTTTTTTTTTTTTTTAATTACTAATTATTTTACTGATTATTTTCAAAGATATTAATCGAACAAATGTTAAAGAATATTAAATGAATAAACGAATGACTAATTGCAAGATTCGAACGTTGACTAAATTTGTGAATCTTACCTGAATACTAAATGTAATTTACATTTCGAGTTACTTTTATATGTGAAGCAGACAAGAATTGTTGATAATATATGGTAACAGGTGGGGATTGAGAGGTGATTAGTAAACAACAAGTACGAAATTTTATGCTACTTAAAATGTTTCCCGTTCATAAATCTCAAAATTATATGTACATGAAAAATTTCCTCCTAAAGTTCTCACTGAATATAACATTAATATATTTCTTTTTTTTTTTTTTTTTTGACATTATCTTTTACGAATCCATAGAGGAAGAATCTAATTTGTACAAATATTTTTTTTAATTAATTTGATAATATAAATTTATTCACACTTCTTATCACTTTTTTAAAGTCAACTATATATAATTCTTATTTTTAATTATTTATAAATAAATTCAACCTATCCATATTATAATACTAATCGTACTTAAGTTGTTTAATTTTAATTATCGACTGATAATTATTGTAATGTGTAAATATTTGAATCAAATTAAAACGTGTTCTTTTTTTAAAGCTCAATTTTTTTCTTTTAATGACAATATATGCAAACATTATATTTATCATTTCCTAACAATTCATACACTTAACTTAAAATATTTATAAAGCCGAGCATTTGTTTCTAGTATCTACCTGTCTACATAATAAGATAAAGTATAATAAGGTAGTTAATTTTGTTCAGACAGTAATAATGTGATAACTTTGAAAATTGAGACCTAAAACCTTGAAAAATGATTTAAAAAATAGATAAAGTGGGAGAGGGAACACGAATCTTCCAATGACCCAATTGGTTATCAAATTTGTTAAAGATAATACTAGACATTAATTTTTGTAACATGTTACTTTGTACACTTTGGATATCATATCATTATTTTATTGTTTCTTGATAAAGTTGTTTTATGGTATGGGCTAATTAGACCTACATTCAACCCCTACAACCTCTCACAACCTACATTGAACAGGAAGACCAATTCTAATCTGTTGTTCTCGACTGCTTATTCAATGTATTCTTAGCTAACTTCCATTTTTATCTAAGACAAATAGGCCTATTTATTCTTAGATTTTTCTATCCGCAACTTGAGGACGTGCTGTGTCGTGATAACTGGGACCCATCCAGCCTGGGAACCATTAACAAATTAGTTTTCCTTCCTCGAGACTAATAGCTGTTATGCTAACACATATTGTTCTTTTATTATTTTTACTAATTGTTATTTATTTAAGGAAACAAATGACAACTTAATTTTTTTCTTTTTAATTGCATAATCTATTTCAACATTCTTTTACAAAACATTGACTTAGCATAACAAACACCCCTCTCTGCCTTTGACCTCGATAAATCGCTCGTGTATGCGTTTAATGAGTCATAATTGTAGAAATAGATATATTTTATCATTTAAATATGTTTTTAACAGTAATTTATGATAAAGCAAACAAACAACAACAACAACAAAATTAAAGAAATTATGATAAAGCATATTATTAACGTTATTTGATAAAGAAATATATTTAGATTATAATGTCTAAATAAAGATAATAAATAATTAAAAATCAAAATAAAAATTTAAGTTTAAATTAATCGAAAATTTTTATTTAGTATAAAATAAAATAAACGATATAAATTTTCAGTTTAAAAAATAAACAAATTGTCAAAGATTTTTTTGTAAGAAACATTTCAAAATATACAGTTTGAGAAATAAGCAAATATTTTGGTAAAATTTTTTTTAAATTTATGAGTATTTAAAAATATACAGTTTGAAAAGCAAACAACTGTTTTCGTGAAATTTGTTTAAATATTTAAAAAATTTTTAATATTTTACAGACAATACATACAATGTTGCAATTGATTATGTTAATTTTAATATAAGATGAGTGTACAAAATACAATATTTTAATTAATATCTCATTTGTCTTAATCAATAGCAAGATGTGTTGCTAAAAATTCGTCTATGGAATCTGTATCCCATTTATGTATATCAAGAACATCTTCTACTTTGTTATCAGCATCTAATAATTTAATAATTGGATCCAAACCTCTTACATATCTTATTTGTAAATTTTTATATTTACTTGGTCGATCACTCTTTATAAATGCTAAAAAGATTAAACATTTTATAAGTAGTATTTATAATAGTATTATTTATAAATATCTTCTTATATTATTTCTTTTTATAAATGTTACCATATGTGCATATATGTTAATAAAATAAATATTGAATACCTTGTATTTGTGGATATGCACCAAATTTGCATGTGCAAACCTTAAGAATTGCTTTTGGGTATCGTTTAAAACCAGATGCATCGTAGTCGTCATCCTTCAAACAGCATTCTTTACATTTGTCACTGATGTTTCAATAATATATTTATTGAATTATTAATTTATTGAAAATAATGTGGATTAATCAAATTATGTTATAATTTTCATTATACTTACTAAATTTCTGGTACATTATATTTATTAAATTTATCGCAAGTTGAACATAACAGATTAGCCTTATTAAATCCTAATTTCTTACAATCGTCTGCAGAAAATTCTCCATTAATGATGTTTACCTATTTAATAAAAATATAGAATTTTTTTAATGTAAGAAGTATTATAAATAAATTATAATGCACAGTAATGATTAAAAACGTCAAAATACTTCACTATTATGAAATAAAGGTTATGTGACAATAATTTATAATTACCATTAAACTAAGTAGATATATATATAAAACTGTTTGAATATACATAATTTATAATTTTATCTTTTTAATTAGAGATTAATATAAAAATAACAATTATTTCACGTAAATGTATTTAAATGTATTATAATATCAAGATAATCTAACTTCATAGGTTATACGTATGTACACAGTCACTACACGAACGATATCATCCTCTGACTGACAGCTGATTTTTTTTCATTATGCGCATGCGCGAATTTATACGCATGCGTAAATTCATACGCATGCGCAAATTCTTTTTGACTAAGAGGGAGTTGCATATACTAAATCACTACGAATAATAACCTCACGATTATTAATGACACGTAGTGATTTTTAATATGCAAGTGAATAAAAAGAATGAACGACAAGATAGATTAAATTTGTTATTTTAAATTATAATCCAACTCCTATTCATAACTACAAAGTTAAATATATTTTAAATAAACTAAACTAAATTTATATTGATTTGTGAATATACATATATATTTTATAAACTTATTATTAAGTTAATATTATTTCAACAATTACTCTTGATCTATTTCTTGCAAATGATCTAGCTTTATTTTTGTCGCAGGACAAATGTTCTGTGGAATTCTACTCTTTTTAGCTTTCTTCATTGGTTTTTGTCCAACTACGTATTCTGGCAAAATAAGTTTGCTATTTCTATATGTTAATTGTTTTCCATCATAATTTTCAATCACAGTTGTGTTTTCTGATTTTGTTAATTCACTTTTTGGTTTATTAAATTTTATTATAGAAGTAGACGATCCAGCTTGTTGCGATTGAAATGTTATTTTTTTACTTTTATTTTCATTTGATACCGTTTCATCAACATCCATTTTATTATCCAATTTAGCTTCTTGCATTTTACGTTCTCTTAATTCTTTTAAAAATGATAACGCAGTATGGGTATTACTTTGATCTGTCATATCTTCATTAGATACATCGTCCAAAGTGTATTTAGTCCATTTATGAGGATTTTTATGATAGTCTGGTATAGTTCTGTTAATTGAAGAACGTGGAGCAGGTCCTTCTGGTCGCTTAAAAATACTTATTTTTCCTCGAAATTTAAGTGTCTCGGCACTTCTTTTTCTATTATTTCGAATTTGTGGTGAATTATAAATTGCTCTTGGCTGAACATCTACTTCCATAAGATCAGAAGATACATCTTCTCTACGTCTATTATATTCTTTTTCTAAAATAGACAATTGATCTACCATTGCTTTCATTTTGTTTGAAAAAGCAGCTGAATTACAATTTTCATTTACATTTGGGGAATATAATTCGTTATTAGGTATTAGCTGCATTTTTCTAAAAAGGAAATATGGAATATTAACAAACGCATATAAAAGCAAATATTCTTAAATATGTTCAAAATAAAATCAACACACTCTATATAACTATACTTGATTGATAAATTATAAATAATACATACCTTATTTAATATTCAATTAATATTAATTCAACGACGTAATATTGGTTCAGGTAGAAGTAAACACTTGCATAAAGGTTATGTGTGGAATATATCTGACATAAACGTCATCGGGCGATTTTTATTTTTTTTACAACAAAGCAAAGAATGCAGATGTGTATAGATACTTACAAGTCCTCTTTATTCCTAATAAGATTCATATTAATGAATACCCTGACCACCAGTGGGCGATAGTAGTTAATGCGATCATAGCGCTATGTACTTACTATCGTCTTTTGGTGGTTATGTTAGTAACTGAAACGAATGTGTTTCTCAAAAAGTTTACTTCTGAGCTCCTATGTACTTCTGTATTCTTTTTTAGGATAATATGGCCAGCGTATTGATTAGTAATTTTAATCGCCACAAGTAGCGCTCTTTTAGCTCGTGTTGTATCATGAGATAATATAAACAGTTTACGACATTCGTAAATTTTAAATAAATTATTCTGTAATATAAATGGAAGGAGTTCTTTACATAATATCAAGTAAAATACGAATTTACAATGAGTGCACACATTAATACAAACACTGGTACGTAATACTGTGATTTTATTTATCGTTTTTAAATATATAAATATATATATATATTGTTACACAGTCGTGTTTTTTTTTATTCTGCTTTCAAGTATTTTACTAATTCATTGTATTTCTCAAGTAATCGTATTAAAAATTGTATTTTAATCTTTTTTTCATACTTTGTAAATGCAATTAAATTATTTAAATGCTATTTTTGTACATTGTCTCAACTTTTATTAATTTTCGATTTTAGTTCTTTTTTCTTTTTTATATAATTTAAAACTCAATTCATGAAAAGCTGACGTGGCTAATAATGTTAATTATTATTATTATATATTGTTTTAAATATTAAGTATCATGAAATTTGTACTTTAAAATATGTTATGTCATTTTTGATAGAATTGTCTTATTTTCACAGTAGTGTCAAGAAAAATGAATGAAGAACCTTCAACAAGACGTGCTATATTAACAGTTACTTTGGTATTTGTTGCATCACTAACTGCTCTTTCTTATGTCTATATGAGCTTTCCAGAATTAGCAGAGTATGAAACATTTTTTTTTACATTGTAATTGTTATGTTTACCTTTAAGATTAATATTAAATTATTTTTCAGGGAAGAGAAGCAATATATGAAATTACCATTTCATATAGAGGATGCACAAAATCTTGGAAAGTTACTAGGAAGATACAAGGATCGCTATTATTTTGAAGTATTGACAGGACTATTCATTACTTATATATTGTATCCTTTGTCTATTTATATATATTTATAATTCATAGTCAATATTTATCATATTTTTTTCCTTACATATACGTATTATAGTTTGCAAACGTTTGCAATTCCTGGATCGATTTTTCTGTCGATATTGTCTGGATTCTTATTCCCATTTCCTATTGCACTTTTATTAGTATGCTCATGCAGCGCAGTTGGTGCAACGCTTTGTTATCTTTTATCATCATTATTAGGAAGAAAGTTATTATATAAATATTTCCCAGACAAAGCTAATGAATGGACAGTGATGGTAGCTAAGCACAGTGATAATCTGTTAAATTATATGCTATTTCTTCGAATGACACCATTCCTGCCTAATTGGTTTATAAATTTAGCTAGTCCTGTAATAGGAGTCCCTGTAGTACCTTTTACGGTGGGCACATTTTTTGGTGTTGCACCACCATCATTTGTAGCGATACAAGCAGGACAAACATTACATAAATTAACGTCATCTAGTGATGCATGGTCCTGGAATAGTATGATCATATTATGTATCTTTGCATTGCTTTCTTTAGTACCTGTCTTATATAAACAAAAGCTCAAAGAAAAGTTTCAATAAATTGTAAGGACAATCGTTCACATCTTGACATTCCCCAGGTCTATTCATTGGAGATGCATTTTATGTTCCTATTTAGGAATATATTATGTTAATAAAATAATTATTGAAAAATTTGAGTATAATATATAATTATTATTATTTAAGAGGATATATTTTTTATCCTTTTCTATATTTAATCGCTTTCAAACTTATTCTGTTAATAAAGAGAATTTATTTTTGTTTCGATGCAGATGATATATTAATTTCACTTTAAATTATACATATCTTTTAGTTTGTAATTGCATATTAGGCAAAATTATAACATTTAATGATTTGTATAAATATGTCTAGCTGGCACATTGGTCTGCTGTGTTCCTTAAATCTGTTATAAATCTTATCTTGTAACAATTTGTAATTTCCTATTAAATACTTGCATGTTGTCTTTTTTTTTCATTATATTTATATAAATTATAATATATGTAAATAATTATTAAAAATGTAAGACACACAAACAAGGTCTCATATATACAGAAGTATATACTATTATCCAAAATAAAATAAATTATGATAATACAAAATATAAAATTATTTATTATATAAACTTTGTTAGAAGTTTATATTGCACATGTATTATATCTTTAATTGAAATATTATGCTAACAAAATGAAGTAAGATAACTTATAGAAATAGTACTTGAATTAGGAACTGGTAAACTGATTGGATGCCAATACCACCAATTATACCACACTAAAATAACAATAAAAATAAGTTAATCGTTTTCTTTATATATAAACCATAAATGTAAAAAAATGAAACATACATGTGTTCCCCTTGGAAAGAAGAATCGTAAAAGTTGAACAACTTTGTTGACACTCTAAACTTGGCATCATTCTTATTAATCTTGCTCCATCGGTTAATCTTAATATTACATTACTGCATTCAGATCTAGGCTGAAATAAATTTCATTAAATTTCTTATCTGCATAATTGATTATTTTATGTTATTATTAATTTAATACCAATGAATAAAGCGGAGAGTTTGCTTCATCAATAAATACAAATTTCTCTGTACTTTGTCCCCACCAATTAGGAGTATCCGTAGGTTTTGGAAACAATTTCCGTATAATCCTTCCAGGTTTCATACGATTTACTCTCCATGTTATATGAGTCGTAAGAAATTCAGAAGGATAATTATCCAATCTTTTATTCATAACATCATGAATAGTGCTATATAATAAGTACTATATTTTAATTATTTATAAGATAATAATCAAATCAAACACACAGCAATAAAAATATAAATAACTTACGAATATGCTTCATTATTAGAACGTACTCTATTAGCATCTTCTTTAAAAGTTTCATTATTATACAAATACATTTCATACAAATCTTGCATATTAACAGTCATATTATTTTCTGTTTTTGTATAAGGAATGCCAATATTAAAATTTTTAGATATATTATGATTTGTTAAATCTGCCATAGAATGAATGATACTACATGGCCAACAATTCATATCATAAATATAAAAATATGGATTTTCAACTAAACACCATTCATCGTAAAACTCTATATAAGCCAAAAAAAAAAAGATATAAATAAAGATATAATATTTTAATAATATACATTAAATATATAATATGTATAATTTATTTATTTACATTACCTGACAATGGTGGATATTGTTCTATAATTGGCAAAGCTATTTTACGTAGAATAGTAAAGCCAGGATAAATAGAACTTTGCAAATTTCTTAATATTACAGTATTATAAAAAGGATGATTATATAGGCCAATAAAAATAATTAATAATGCACATATAAATGTTGTAACATATGTTAATAATTTTGTAATACTCCAAGTTTTTTTATTATATTTTATCTCAAGCGTTTGAAAACACTTGTTAAAAATCTCAGTTATTTGTAATTCTGATATATTATAATCAGAAGCATATAATTTAATATATCGTATTCCTTCTCTGTATTCATCTAAATCGGCCATTCTTTATATAGAAATTGTTTTCATATTTTAATAAACGTTAAAACACATTAGAAATTAAAATTAAAGGTTATATTAAAAGTAACGATTGTGTTTTTCTATTTAACTGATGTTATTTAAACGAAGGTAACTTTAATTCTTAGCTACATTCACTTTTAAAAACAATTGGCATTTAATATAGAATTAAATATAAAAAAAAACATTAAATTTTAAAACTATTTTTATAAATATATTAAATGCATTATTATATATATATATACATATGTATATACATAAACTAAATCTGTAGAAAGATCAAGGTCATAGGTTGAACTTGTCTCAAATCAAACGGTACAATTCTTTCACTTTTATCGTATTTCAAAATGTACAAATAAATTGGATATTTTTTGGCGGGCCAAATAGCAGCCAATAAAAATTAATCATTCAAATTTGATCGCAATAATCGTAATAAAAAAAACCGCGTCAATGTTCGGACGATATTGACAAGTGATGGACGTGTTTCCGATACATTGAATGAACGAATTCTTAAGTAGGAACATGCTCTCGTTAGCACTTGATACTTTGTTAAGAAGAAAATGTTATATATTTTTTAAGATTAATATAAAAGAAAGTTATTGCGACGTACGGTGAAATAATTATACGAAAAAATAAATCTATTTCTATGTATATTTATATGTATATTAGTTTTATACTTAGTATAAATCTAATAAGCATTAATAAATATATACACATATGCACACGAATTTAAAGGTTAGAATCTGTGCTCTCAGGATAGAACACTATGAAGACATTCTCTGCTGAATTTGGAGTGAATGGCGAAAGTGTTTACGAGTATCAACGTTTACATCTGTTTATGGTGAATAAAAATATTACGTGCATATCAAATGCTCGAATTTTTGTTCCTACTTTTAAAATTAATCGAACATATTTGACAGTGTATTGTGAACATATTGAAAATGCATAAAAAATTAAGAGAAATAATAATTATTGATAACAATATTAAAATAGATGCACTTATGATGCTTCCATATATTCATTAATTAAACATTTCTCCAATATTGTGTCTGTACATTTGTATTGAATGATTATAATAGAATGACTAATAACATTGAAATATTCTTTAATGGAACACAAAGAAAAATGAATGTAAAAGTGAAGGAATATAGAATTGTTAATATTCAATATTTCTTAATGAATGATCATAGTCAATGAATATAGTACAATGTGTAATATACATACAGTAATATCTCATGTGAGTTTTTAATTATTAAATTTAACCTATACACATATCATGTGTTGATTAATAATTGAACTATATTTTTCAGATGTCTTTATATATCTATCCAAAGTTTATTGTCAAAATTAATATTATGTTATATTATTAATATTATTGAATCAAATGAGCATTATATTGACAGACAAATTTTATCTAATGTTGTATTATCAAAGTATAATTGTATACCAATGCTCAATATAGTAAAGAATTTATTTATTATTAAACAATGTCAGTTCCCTCTTGTTCGACATACACAGACTTGCATATCCCGAAAAGTAAAGAAGAAAAAATATATGCCAAGTGGGAACGTTTCACTAATTGGGTACATTGTATATGTATCGTTACTTTTGATCTTGAATTAGGCCAAGCTATAGAGGTAATAACATATTAAATTTAATGTATCATTGTTTATATTGTTTTCTTTAATTAAAATATATTTTTTAAATAGGCGGTTTATCCAAATCATGTACAACTGTCTGAACAAGAAAGATCTAATGTATGTTACTTAGCGTTTCCTGATTCTAACTCTGGTTGTATGGGAGATACCCAATATCATGTAAGATTAAGGCAAAATGGAAATATGATTCAAGACACACCAGCTTTACTAGAGTATAATAGAAAATCACCTTCTTTTCTCCAATGTGATAAGGATTACTATTGGGGCTATGTATATTTTCGTCAAGTTAAAGATAAATCTTTACCAAGAGGATACTTCCAAAAAGTAAGAAATGTTTTAGTAAATATGCATACATATATATTTATATAGTTGTGTATATTATTTTCAGAGTATTGTCATCATCACTAAACTGCCATTTGTCAACTTATTTTGTGAATTGTGTGCTTTGATAGCACCTGAATTTTTTGATCGTGGTAATGCAGTCATGGAAGCAGTTGTACGAGAAATAGATCGTTGGCCACTTCCTGGTCCAGGTCAAATTGTCCACTTACCTCTTATGGGTGTTTTATTTCAGGTTTGTGTTCTTATATTAATATTTATTTCAAATTTATTTGGTATTAAATATTGTTAGTTATATATCACATCTTGTTAATTTCAGACATACATTCCAAATCAAAATTACAAGGCTGCTGTGCCATGTATTGCAGCAATGGATCATGCACCAAATGTCAATGCAACACGAAGATTAATTTTAACATCTGCATATGAAGGCGATATGTTCAAAACATTATCTAGTGTAGTGAGTCATATACATTTGTTATGGGAGTTAGTATTAGTTAGTGAACCTATCGTAGTAATGGCTTCTTCACCGACTACATGTTCAGAAATGGTTCAAGCACTTATTGCGTAAGTAAATAGTTACAAACTAACGATCATCCTGTTAAAACTATGAGAATTATTAATGGTTTGTTTTATTAGTATGATATCACCATTGAAATACTGTGCCGATCATCGTCCATATTTCACGATTCATGATTCTGAATTTAAAGAGTATACTTCGGATGCTCCTACTCCACCTGCTGTAATACTAGGTGTTACAAATCCATTTTTTGCCAAAACTCTGCAACATTGGCCTCACATCATTAGGATAAGTAATGGTGGAACTAGTGGTAAGTTGTTGATACACGAATTTATAATATTATTATATATTTTATTTTATTTTATATACATTAATTACATATTTCAGAAACTCAAAAATATAGGATCAAAAAATCTGAGAATCTCAAAGTATTAGATTCAAAGCCGGGTGTTTATACACAATACAAATCTTTTCTGCAAAAAGATAAAGCAATATTAAAAAAACTTTTGAGAGGTATTCAAACAAAAAGACCAGGTGAAGCACAAACGGCTCTTTTGAAACGTCATTTGATGGAATTGACTGAAAGTTTTATGATTCCTTTAGAAAGATATATTGCAAGTCTTATGCCTTTACAAAAGGACATATCACCCTTCAAAGTAATAATAATTTTCTCAATTAATATACAAATCATTAGTTTTAATATTGATAATAGAAATAAGTTAACACACTGATATTTTTTTATCTTAGGCAACACCAATACCACAATTATTTAATCAGGATGACTTTTTAGCTACATTAAGTAGTTTGGGACCTCAATTAACTACCGGTATAAAGGGAGATTGGGTAGGATTATACAAACGATTTTTTAGATCACCTAATTTTTCGGGCTGGTTTCATAGCAGATACACAGAACTAGCTCAGAAATTACAAGTGATACAATTGGAAGCATTATCGCAAGCAGTATGTATCTTTATTGTTCTATTTTCTATTCCAGTAGTTTGTATATTTATTAAATTCTGTTATAATGCATAGGATTTGAAAACATGGGTACAAGGAAAGCAAGAAGTAGAAGTTGTGGATATGATCCTTAGAATTAGACAGAAATTAGAAAAGAGTTGCATTAATGATATATCGATTGATGATACAATCAGAAAGAAACTCCAAGATAGAATAAATGACATTACACATACATTGCCAGATGATTTACAAGTTATTTTAAGCCATGAGTCTTGACAGTACGATTATATTATTAATTTTAAAACTCGTTAATAATACTATTTACTGCTATTAGTTGAATTGGGAATCAACATTATATGCCAATGTCGGTGTAAATTCATAAGCAAAATTAAGCTTCCAAGGAATGAAGCTTTTAGATTTTTAAATATTGATGATTATGACATAAAAAAAAGAAACGTGAATCGTATACATATGACAGACATAAATTGAAATGCTCTGACTGAATTTGTGCTAGAATTTTAAATAGGTTTTAATTATGCTTTTTTCTTGGATGTAAGTGTGTATATATATATATATATATATATATATATATATAATACTCTTTAAAAGTATTTATAAAAAATGAATTATATAGGATTATTACTTAGTTTATATATAAGGTAAAAAAAGAACTGTCTTTAAAATGTTTGAAACTTTTTAAGTAACTTTCACTTTTACATATAATATTTTTTAATTCATAATAAGTTTTATACGTTTTACTTAAGACATTTTCTTTTTAGTTAGAAAAATTCATATTTCTTTGATCTTTAAGATTTGTATAAGCTCATTTTATTATTATTTTCTTACAATATTAATAATCTTTCATTCGAATCAGATCTAATCCTCGTATTTTCATTTTTTATTTTATTTTAGATATAAAATACTCTAATTAAGTATTAAGAATCTCTCCTAATAAATATGTATACGTGCATTTGAAATTTACTTAATTATAATAGAGCAAAAATAAGATCTATTGAATTTGAAACAAGAATTGTAAATATTAATGAATATTAAGAATGGAATAAAAATTTATTTTAGTAATATTGCTGCTTTATTATTATACAGGATTTATAATAGAGATGACAATCCTTAGATATAAGAGCAATATATTTTTTCATATATATTAAATTTAATAGAATATATAAAAATTCTAGAATAACATTATATTCATAATTGTCGTATTTTTGAACGTAAGTTAAAACAATTATTAATTTAACGCAATCAACAAGCATAAAATGAAAAATAAATATTTTGATTTTATTTGCTTTACAGATACACATACTACTGTACATATTACGTGATCTAGAAATAGAGAATGTACAATTACAATATATATATATTGGTTTCACACATAAAAATAAAATTTGTTAGTTAACTCTAACGAGTTTGGTGTGTTTATTCAGTTTGTTCGTTCCAATTATGCATTGCTCGTTAAATTCGTTTATATTATATTTAATTACGTCTGTATGTAAAAATGTAGAATATCTTAATGATTAAGGATAATGTTAGCTGTAGTAGATGGACTTAAAATTTCAATTAAATAACCATCTGGATCTTTGATAAAAGCAATGCCTTTCATTTTACCATCGTTAGGTCTTTTTGCAAACTCAACATTAAGCTTTTCGAATCTTTCACATGCTTGATCTACATCAGGTACTGCAATACCAATATGACCTGTATATAACAAATGAAAATATTAATATTATTATACACATTATTTTGTTAAATACTGTTATTAATGTTTACAGGTATACAAAAACAATTTAATTAAAAATATGTTCTCACCGAATCCTCTAGGATCTGAATTTCCATTATGATACTTCGCATCTGGATCCATTTCTGTACCCCAATTACTAATACAAAATAATTGATTAAGAATAATATTAAATACCAATTAATATTTACACTTACTGATTACACTACATACTGGGTCAATTCGATGGTAGCTTTTCTAGAGAAAGTCCATTCGATATTTTCTCTTCTGTCCGTTGGTATATCCTTAGGATTTTCATAACCAAGGAAATAAAGAGAAAATTTCATTTCCGGAAAGTCAAGCTTTTGTAACAAGTGCATTCCAAGAACCTCTGTATAGAAAGGTAATGATTTTCTAGGATCTTTAATACGATACATTGTTTGTTGCATAATATAATCATTTGTAGCTGGGTCTGCTTCCTTACAAAGCTCACGAGCTTCGCTGTTAGTCAATCCTGAAGGTTCACCCATCTAAAATAATTGTTCATAAAGCAATTAATAATTTCATTCTTTTATATTTATCAAAAATTTGTTAGTATTAGTCGATTATCTTATAGATATACTATCATTATCATTCAAGGTCATAATACATTGGATAAAGTCTTTTAAAATGATATATAAAATATATGTTATAAAAATTCGAATGATTATACATTATAATTATTAAATATAATGATTTAATTATTAGACATTACTTTTTTAATAGAAATTATTTGGAAAGTATCATGTTTTGGTATTATAGTGAAGGTTAGTTACGCATCTGTCTAGATTTATTATTAAATTATCACAATTCATATAACAGCTTTATCTTGTAAAAAGCTTGTGTCATCTAAAGAAAAAAGGAAAAAACGGTGTCTTATTTCTTCCTTACCTTTTCTACAATCGTATAAAAATATAAACGAGTATGGTTCACTAACGTAACGGAAGTTGCGCGTATGATTGAGGATTCACGTTGTATCGTAATAGTTACGAGGAGTATCTTTCATTAACCTGTGGCTATACCGTCTACTCCATTTATCTTATCTGTCAAAATTGACAAATCGAGTAAAGTTAATCTTGTCTAATTAATTTGTTAATTATTAAGTGTGTGTTACATCAAAAATGGCACATTGGTTTCATCGTAATAACTTAAAGGCAACAACAACTCAAAAATTTGAATTTAAAGTTAAAAATTCTACTGACGCTATTAAGAAACTTTGTAGGTTAGTATATTGAAAGTAAATATTCAATGTGTATTACATATATTAATTTATTTATCAAATTAAATTATAATCATTTTTCTTTTATACGTTTCAGTGACTTAAGATTATCTAGAAATCGTCTTCTGGATTTAATAAGAAATGCTAACAATACAAGTGATTCCATCGAACCAGCCTTCTTAAGTTATTTAAGTTTGTTGTACGGATTTATTTGGGAAATATGTACTTCTGAGGAACATGTTGGAAGGCCCAATCTTAGTAAACTCAGGAACATTCTTGTATTCAAATGGACCCATACGTTACTCGGAACACATACCTAGTAATGCAATTATCAATAAACTAAATTAAGAAGATATATTTATTTGCAATCATTGTAAAAGTGTATATTTTTCTTTATAGCTCTTGCTCCGATTCAGTTTATGAAGCAGCTAACATGAGCATTAATGTGGGCCTTTGGTATATGAAACATGCTGCAATGATTGCTGCTAAGGATGAGTAAGTTTTTATATCAGAGAAATAATATATAGTTTTTAAACATTTTTTTGTCACGATATAGCATAACAATGGACGAGGCAAAAAATGTCCATAGTATGTTAAGACGTGCTGCAGGTATATTTACATTTGTACAAACTGAATTTCTACCTCAACTGGCTAGTCCTCCACCTTTAGGAAGTGATTTAGATCCACGTCTAATAAATACATATGTAAATCAATGTACTGCAGAAGCACAAGAAGGTTTAATTAAGTCTTTATAGTTTATATATATATATATATTTTGTTGTTAAACATTTATTAAATTATTGTATTAATTATATTTCAGTAACAGTGGCAAGAGCAATGGAGTTAAAACATAATGCAAGTTTAATATCAGCACTAGCAAATGAAACAAGTAAATTATTCTTAGATGCTGCTAACACGTTGCGTCCTTTTAAACCAGAAATATCTGCTCAATGGATTAAATACTTAGAACTAAAAGCAGCATTTTATCAATCTTATGTAAGATATATACCATATATATACCATAAAATATATCAATTTTAAATACATAAGCATATCTGATTTAAACATGTGCCGTATAGGCATATAATTACTGCGGCGTTAATTTATTGTCTATGGATAAATGTGGAGAAGCAATTAGAGCATTACAAGAGAGTGATAGTTGCCTTAAGAAAGCAAAAATATTATGTCAAGAATATGGGAAAACAAATGGTCCTGCACCTCGTGTAAAACCTGATCAACATACTGTTTTTAAAAAATTGGCTCCAACAGTAAAACTCACATTAGATAAATGTAATAGAGAAAATGGTCTTATGTAAGTATATTTTGAATAATCATTTTTGCAATAAATATAATTATTTCTAAAGTTAATAATATAATTAAACACACAACTATTTAGATACCATGATACAATACCAGGAGAAATACCATCTTTAGATACTAAGGCTACTTTTGGTCTTGTCAGTCCTATTGATTTTCAAATGCCTCCCCCTAATTCTATATGGAATTTAGATGTTTATAAAGTATTAGTTGGAGTTACTCCAGCTAGAACAGAAAAAGAACAGGATTTACCTCCTGTTAAAGAAGAAACTGTTCATCAAAGTAGTAAGGAACCAAAAAATGAAAGTGGATGTGTACTACAATAAATGTTTTAATACACAGGGTAATTGTGTAAATACTTCGCAAGCGTTTTAAATATAACACATGCTTTTTTTATATTTATACTGACATCGATTGCAAGTCGCTATAACGCTTACAAAGATTGCATTTCGAGTGAAACTAATAGAAACATAAATATAGATATTTAGTTGCATTTAGTCTTTTCAATGATGTTTCAATATAATTAGTTTCCAGTACACGTATACTTGATTACTAAATATATAAAATGTGACACAAAAAATATTATTTCACTTTTCAATAATATACAGTGATAGATTTAATCATACATGAAATCAAGCTTTTATATGTAGTGTGATCGTATTATCATTGAAAGTGAAAAACTGTATTATTAATGTTGATAATATTGTTATTTTAATTATACTTGTTTCTGCTTAAGTATCACTTAAGTTATTATGAACTGATTTAGCTGTGATTTGAGATACGCACATACAAAATTGGAGCTAGTCGATTTTTATATAAATAGGGTTTCTACACCTATAATTATGTTCAAAAGTATAATGAAAGTTAATAATGTATTGTACACGTTCCATCGACGATTAATGATTTTATTTAGATATTTTTTAATAGAAAACTATTTTTGAAAAAGAACATTTAAATCATGTTATGTAAGCTGTACATAAAACAGAATTTAAATATTATTTACTATTCAGTTTTAAATAAGTAATGCACGAAAAAAATATGTTATGTAGGAAAATTATATGTTATACAGCTATAAGTTGATAAGCTTTCTTGTATAAACTTATAGATAATACAAGCTAAGCTATGTTTCCTTGCAGTTTAATTATAACACTCTAGTTTATTCTATTTTACTTTTTTTTTTTTTAACTTATTTATAATTTGATTATAAAAAGAAAAATAATTATTTTCACAGAATATTAAAATGTGAATTCATCGTGGAAGTTATTTTCTTGTGATAAAAAATGGTAACATATTGTAAGATTATAATTTACTATTAGATTAATTTATCTATTTGTGTTAAATATAGTGACAAAATTACCTTTCAGAAGATAAGAAATAATTTCTTATTTAAGTATTATGTATTGTATATCTCTCTCTCTATATATATATATATTTATAAAATATTTTTAACAAAATAAAGATAAAGCAATGCTAAGAAGAAATAATTGTATATTAAATAAAACAATATTTCATTTATTTAATGAATTTTTATTTATAATTCAAATCAAAGAGAGAAAGTTAGAGAGAGATATCGATAGATAGAAAAAGAAAATATATATCGATATATTACATCATCGATTGTTAGTCTTTCTAACCTAACCTAAATGGTATGAAGTACGTCACAGTGATATCGAGTTATTACTTTGGTCAGTCTGCTGCCACGCGCTTCGATGTGTACAAGTGGAAATATCGTACAGGAGAATGTAAAGTTTCATTTAATAAGCATAATTAATTTCACTTTCTACTGCAGTGTCAGTAACTGTGAAATAAAACTTAAGAAAAAAAAGAAAAGAAAAGAAAAATAATAAAGGAAGTACGAAAAGACAAAAAAAAAAAGAAAATACAATAATATCAATTATATTTATGAAAAAGATTACAATATTGTATATTCAAGTTAATCGTGTACTCTTACAAAAAGTGCAGTGAAAGTATTTTGTGTCTTTGACCTGATTTCCTTCTTTTTTTTTTTTCCTTCATTCATTTGATTATGGTATACCACTGATATATACATTCCTGGAAGAAAATATAATATTCTATCTTTTTAAAGTATTATATTATTTTGATAACGCTCGTGCCTAAATTAAAAATTTTATCATAATGAATAAAGAGGCATCTGACGTAATCCGTGTGGGATCTCGAAAGAGCGAGGTATGTGCCGTAAAATATTTTTATATAATTGATAAACGAGAACAAATAGAACATATTTTCATAAACTCACTGTTACGTGAGCTCAAATTATACTAATTTTAAATATCATTAAGATAAACTCTTATCAGTGGTCAGTTTATCTTTCATATGTTTTGTTTTATTATTTAAAATTGAGATCTATTCGTTATTTTGTTTCTATTCTTTACATTTAAATGAAATTTAATTTACAAAAATTTAAAGATTAAAAATAGAATCAAGAAAAAAAAATATATATATATATATATATATTTATATGTATAGAATTTTTTCAAAAATTTAATAACATCTTGTGAATATCTTATTTCTTATGTTATCATAAGTGGTAGTATAAATTATCATTTTATCACATTCATGCTTACTCAGCAATTTCTAAGATATTAATTATTTATTGATGACAGAATGAATTAATTATAAAAATATATTGTCACAATAAAATTTTTTTCGTTTTACAATTCAAGTTTTTCTTATTCATTAGATACATATATATATATATTTTTTTTTTACATAACATGATTTATGAACAAGTCATTAAATTTTATTACTTACTAATTACACTTATTTTTCTTTTTTTAATGTTTTTAGTTAGCGCTTATTCAAACTAGATATGTAATAGATTCTTTGAAGGAAATTTATCCAAAAAAGGAATTTGAAATAGGTAAGAAAAGAAATATTATTTATATAATTTAAATATATAGGAATTATTTTGATAAAAAAAAAAAAAAATAGATAAGATTAGTCTTTAAATACAAATTAAATCATCATTAACGATCATAATGGTATATTGATAGATTATTAAGAAACTTTTAGTATATTATATAACACTTGAAACATTCAAAGAAAATATAGCTCTGTTCCGTATTTAGTAACATATATGTGTTGTGTCTGTATATATATATATATATGCAATGAAACTAAATTTTCATTTATATGTCTTTTATGTTTTTAGTAACAATGAATACAAAGGGAGATAAAATATTAGATAAATCGTTGCCCAAAATTGGAGAGAAATCTTTATTCACAGAAGAATTAGAATTGGCTTTAGAATCTGGTCGTGTTGACTTTTTAGTACATTCATTAAAAGATTTACCTACAATACTGCCACAAGGAATGGTGTTAGGTGCAATATTGAAGTAAGTAGTTGCTGAGTGATCATTCTTTTGATTACAGTTAATATCTTTTTCTTAAAAGAGTACTTTCATAACTCAAGGACATATATATAACTCAAGGACATATATAAAGAATATTTTATTATATTATATGATCCACTTTTTGTATATACACATATAAGAATCTTGATTTTTGTTGTTGTGGTACATCTGTATATGTTTAATTCATGTTACATTTAAAATTAAAATGTATTCCTTGAAATAAACATCACCCCTGATATCAATTCAGAATCTGTTCTGAATGTTCGATTTGAAATTGATGATATTGTTTAATGTTTATTTCATTGCGAAATAGTCTTGAAAAAATAAGAATTTCTTTTTTTAGACGTGAAGATCCACGTGATGCAGTTGTAATGTCAAAGAAATATAAAGACAAAACGTTATCTACATTGCCAAAAGGGAGTGTAATAGGTACTAGTTCATTAAGAAGATCAGCTCAATTAGCTCGAAATATGCCGCATTTAACTGTACAAAGTATACGTGGTAATTTAAATACTAGGTTAAAAAAATTAGATGACGAGGAAAGTCCATTTGCTGCAATAATATTAGCCGTTGCTGGTTTGAAAAGAATGGGATGGAATGATAGAATAAGTCAGGTAATATTTTTATATAATAATTACTTTCAATGTGAATATATATATATATTAAATATGTAATTGTATTTATTTATAGATATTAGAACCAGAAGAAGCATTGTATGCTGTTGGTCAAGGAGCCTTGGGAGTAGAGTGCAGAGAATCTGATTGGAAAATACTTTCTCTTTTAGAACCTTTACATGATGTAGATACAGCATTGAGATGTGTATGTGAACGATCTTTCTTAAAGACACTTGGTGGTGGATGTTCTGCTCCAGTTGCAGTTTCTTCTACTTTAACTGAAAAAGATTTAGTTATTACTGGAGCAGTTTGGTCTCTTGATGGTCAAACTGTAATAAAAGATACAGCAAAAAGTGAACTTTATATACCGGATGATGATGCAGAACCTCCAAAGTAAGCATTTCTAATTACTATATACAATATTTAATGTTTTTTATTATGTCTATAATAGATATTATTTATATTATTTTTGATGTTAAATAGGAAATGTCAATATAGAGAACCTCGTTTGTATACTGGTGTAGTACCGGGTAATATAAGTAGCCTAAGTCTCTTATGTGCTGAACAACTTGGCAAAAATATTGCCGCAAAACTAATAGCTAAAAATGCTTTGGAAGTAATGTTTAAGGCTAGAAACGAAATTTTAAATTCGGAATGATAAACAATATAAACTGTAGGAGTTATTGTTCCTTGTTCCTTAAAATAATGTTTTAAGGAATGATAGTGTTATTAAAAATACAATCTTTTTTTATTATCTTTTTTTTCCCCCCCTCTAGAAATAATTAACAATTAATTCAATTTTTACGTCTTCGTTTTTCCAATTAAGAAAAAAAAAAAAGTTCTTCATATTATAATTATTTATATATACATCAAATATTTAGGAAGAAGTATACAGAAATTTAATCTAATTATAATTAATTATATAATAGAATTATTCAATAATTGATATTGTAAATAAAAACTTTATTTAATTATTTTTGTGTAATCTGCAGATTTATTATCAATGTTATTATATATATAATATATAATATATAATATATAAATGACTGAAATTTGTATAGAATTTTAAATATATTTCATTCTATCCGTTAAATTCATCAATTCAGATTTTGATTCATTAATTGTGATTTTATACTTTTTAATAAAATTGAATATATGTATATATTATACACGTTGCTTCTTGTTTGAACATGTAATATAATTTCATAATGTTTTATTACATATCAGCTGTTGATCAATTATTTTTATAGACAAAAGAAATATATTATTATTGTTATTAATAATATTATAGTTCTCTTATATTTTGAAAGATATAAGAACACCAACTAAATGTAGTACCGTTATTTAACAAATATTAATCATAAGATATCTTATACAAATGTTATCTATAAGTTCAGGTTTTATTTAACAGCTTGTTATTTTGTATAACAATATAATTATACATAAAAATAAAAAAGAAAATCTATTTTATGAAAACCTATATATATATATATATATATATATATTAAATGCATTGCAAATATCGGAATTAACATAATTTGTACATATTACATTATATATTAATAAAGAAAAAAGAGAGAGAGAGAGAGAGAAATAACTCGATACTTGACAATTTTATATTTCACATTATTTAAATAATGGGATTTTTTATGATCACGATGAATAGTAACTTTGGTAATATTTTTTTATTAATAACATTTAATTTTTGTGCTCATGCAATATAGATTATAACCACTCTGTAATCTTATCAATAGAAACTATATAACATTTTTATTGCTTACATAGTGCACGCAATGTATCTTTATAAGAATATATATAGAATATGTTTTTTTTTGTTTATACAAAAAATAACTGTAATCATTTTATATGTGCTAGTGCTTATTATAGAAAATAATATCATATGCAATCGTCTTAACGTTCTGTTTGTTACAAAAATTCTTCTAATGAAGAGATCTAATAGTGAATATCTTCTTTACATAGATACAAGCAAATTTAGAAATAATTATCGATAATAACAATAATACAATTGATTATTAATTTTGGTTGTTGCAACAAACCTTATGTATTAGTTATATGATATTATTGCATATAGATGAGTTAGATAACAATAATTATCTAATTTAATTATAATTACTGAAAAATTGTTGGTCAAATATATATAATTACATTTATATATATTTTGAATCAAAATATAGGTCATATATAGTTTCCTGGAACTTCGAATTTTATGAAACACAAATAGATTTATTATAATTCTATATAATTAATAAAGAAAGATGAATCATTTAATGACTAGAACTATGAATCAATGAGAAATGTGTGAAATAAAAATGTATTATACATGTTAATATAAACTTGTATTTATAATTGCAACTTATTGTAATATAAAATGAATATGTATTTTTGTTACTATCTTATAAATTACGTAATGTTATTGTAATTACCAAAAAGTCAAGTTATAGTGGCAACTATAATATACGAAATGAGAGTGTACACATTCTACTAATGCCAAATTTTATTTAAAAGTTCAATGTGATTCTATAGAATTCTATAGTATTCTATTCAACATCTTCTTCTGACATTGCAGTTTGAGAAACTAGCTTCTGTAAAAGATATTAAAGAAACTTAACAATTTCAATTGATATTGATGTTTGTAATATCTCAGAATATACGCACTTGGCCAACAGAAGGTATTCTTTGCAACAAAAGATTAAAAATTTGAGGAGGCAATGTTTTTTCAAGAACTTGCAACAAGTGACTAGGCTGACCACAAACTGCAACTGCATTGGCTAAATGTTCAATTCCACTTTCTACATCACCATGCATAAGCATTTCTTCTCCAAGTTGTACCTATTAATAAATCAATAATATTTCTTTTTATTACACTATACATATATTTTATATATAATATCAAAGTAATAATAATATTTAATAGTTTATTAACCTCTTGCAAAAAGAATTTCTGTACTGTCTCATGGTCTTTAAGATCTGGTATTTTAGAGTTTGCTTTCTGTGCTTGTTTTCTAGCACGTCTTCCTAAAATAAAACAATTATTAAAAAACATAATATAATTAAAATTATTAACACAAACGTAATATAATAATACAAATTATTAGTGTTTTTATCATTTGTAAAGTATAACGAATCAAATGTTATTTAAATATGGATAAAATCATTTAAAATAAGTTATCACATAAATATCTATAAAAAAGTTATCAAATTGATAAAAAAAAAAAGATAAAGATTAAATAGATAAGAAAATTAACATGACGAATAATATATATTTTTTTTTCATCTAATTTTATAATTCAAATTGGTGAATGAAATATTTAATATTTTTAATTGAACGTATGAATAATTTATCTGATGTTAAAATAATTATCAAGACCATGTGAATCATATCCAATTCCTAGACTTACGTTCACGTAGTTTCTTTTTAAAATCTGGATCACTACGGCGTTTTTGGTCAAAGTAAAAACAATAGCCAACAAAAATACCAGCGATGCCTACGGCAATACCCACTGCAGCTTTTGAAATCATGGTCATTCTGATAAATAACTTTAAATAATATAATGATGAAACTTATAAAATCCTCATTGCAACTTCGACCATCACGGAAAAGGCTATCTTCCCTCTGGTGCTAATCAGTGTGAACAAACCAAATTGTATTTAGGGCATGTTTTTAAAAAACAATTTAATATCAAGGTATGTTTTTGCGTATGTATGTAATAGAGAGTTCACAGTTTATATTTCCAATTCACGGATTAGTTAAACGTTCAATGTTTATCAACCAATCAGAATGCATTTTTATATTACATTTAGATTTTATAATAAATAACATATTTTTTTTTATAAAAGCTGCATAAAATAGTAATAATAGATATATAATATTTTATTTTATATTATATTATATTATATTATTTATGTTATATGTATTTTTTATTTTAAATATTTATATGCAATTGAAAGAATGTCACGTGACTGTTTGACCATGCGTACTCTACATTTCAAATAGAGAACTAGTTTCGCGCCAAATTGATCATATAAGAGGTAAATAAAAAATCTACGAAAGGATATTTTACAAATTAATTTATATTGTATTTGGTATGTATATATAATATTAAAGTAAAATAATATGCCGTTAGTAAAAAAGCCTATGCGTTATGCTCATCCAGAAGGACATACAGATGTTTGTTATTATACTGGAAAAGAGTGAGTAAACAATTGTTAAAGTATTGTTATCAATCATTCTTTATATTATATTGTATGCACATATATTAATTACTATTTGTATTTATATTTCAGTGGAGGTCTTATTACTTGTGGTTCCGATGGAGATGTTAGATCATGGTTGAATTTAATGGACGATGATCCAACAGCAAGTTGTATTGCAGAACAAGCAATAGCAGTGATATCAAAGGTAAAGTCATTTAATAATTTATATTTTTCATAATCATAACTAAGAATGTGAATTATTTTAAAACATTCTAATGGTTTCACTGAATATTTAAAATATAATACATCTGTATTTTCTATATCATATTAATGAAATTATAATATATATTTCAGAAAGGCAAAATATATGTAGGTAATGATAACAATACTGTTCAAATACTCACTCATCCAGATCTTGAAAAAGAAGGAATAGTTACTAGATTCGCTGCACCAGTATGTGCTTTAGCTACTACAACAAATAGTAATTATATTGTATCTGGTGGATGGTATGTTCAAATTATTTCTTTCCCCTATAATATTATATATTTGGTCTTTTAAATGTATTACATTATTGTATTACATTTTGTAGCGATATGAGAATACAAATTACCAATATTAATACATCACATAGCATAGAACTTGAAGGACATGAAGCTCCTATATTAGGTTTATCTTTGGATCCAAAAGAAGAATTTGTTGTATGTTAAACACATGATATATTTAATATTTAATTTATTCAATTTATACGTATGTATAACATGAAATTAAATGTTGCAGGCTTCTTCTAGTGCTGATGGTTCTATTAGAATTTGGAACATTATGGAAAAATGTACCGTTAACGTTTGGAATAATGTTGTACCAAAGTGTAATTCATTTTTTACTGCAAAATCTTATTGTACACCTAGTTTTCATTCTAAAGATGGAAGTTGTCTTGCGTATCCACATAATAAAGATATAATTATTGTAGAAAGATTAACTTGGAAGGAATCACATAAATTACAATGTCCTACTTTAAAAGCTGTAAGTTTTTATAGTCTAAAATTTATTTAATATTAATTATAAAATCAGAATATTTTAATTATATTTTACTTTGTAATATAGGAATTTAGTATTTGCAAATTTTCTGACTGTGGCACAAGATTAGCTGCTAGTACAGTATATGGAGAAATTGTTGCATGGAATATGGAAAATATGGCATTGATAGGAAATATTGAACATCCACAAAATACTAAAATCACTGCATTGGTTTGGAAACATAATGCATCAGATGAAATAGCATTCTGTGATATTTCAGGCCAGTTAGGTTGCATCGATGTGGTGTGTAAATTGATATATATTATTATATTATGAAAATATATTATTATAACTGTATTATTATATCATTTTAGATAGTTAATAACCAATCAGAAGATCTCCAAAGTAATGGACTTTCAACGAATAATGAAATTAGTGAAATTACAGAAATTCCATTAAACTACAATAATGATGACGATGATGATGATGGAGATAATGTAATAAGTTTAAATAAAATAAAAGCATCTGTAGAATATGAAGACGATGAGAAGTCTGTTATATCAGAGCAAATACAAGATGCAGCGCATAATGTTAAAAGTTTTATGCCAGAAATACGAATACAACCACCTTTTCAACCAGGATCTTCACCCATTCATTTATTATCACGATTTATGGTAAAATTACTTTATACTTTATTAAAAGTATGATAGTACAAATAAATATGTTTTTATTTGAATTGTTACAGGTGTGGAATGAAGTAGGCATAGTAAAGTGTTTTAATTCAGAAGATGGAGAAGAATCTAGTATTGAAGTAGAATTTCATGATATTACAATTCATCGTAGCATGCATATAAATAATTATTTGAATCATACTATTGCCGCTTTATCATCTAATGCACTTGTGTTAAATTGTCCTTCTATTGAAGATACAGCAAGCATACTTGTCGTAGTAGTATTGCAAGGTTAGAAAACCATTTAAGTTCATTGTTATTAATATTAATGACAATATAATATCAATAAATCGAGTGCAAAGGATTAATCATCAAATTAGTTGTTTAATGTAATAAAAACATTTTAAATTTAAGGCTGGGGTTCTGGAAATAAAGAATGGTCAATAAATCTTCCAGAAGGAGAAGAAGGACAATGCGTTGCTGCAGGTGACAATTTTGTAGCAATTGCTACTTCTAGAAGATACTTGAGAATCTTTATGATAGGTGGAACACAACGTGAAGTTATAGCATTACCTGGACCTGTTGTCGCAATGAATGCATTTAGCAATCATCTTGTTGTTGCTTATCATGATGGACTAGGTAAAATATAGAAAATTAAACAATAAGTCATATTGTTAAATAATTCATACGTTTATTATTAATAGGAGTAAGTGGAGATCAACACATGAGTTTACTTTGTATACAAATTTTTGGAACACGTTTAAAAAATCAAAAATTAAGTGTTCCTCTTTGCCCATCATCAGATCTTATGTGGTTAGGATTAACCGATTTTGGATCTCCAGTTATAATGGATTCAGAAGATATTGTAAAAATATATGATAACAAATCGTCTTTATGGAGAGTTGCATGTGATATGGATAAAAAGGTAAAAGAAAATGAAATAATATTATTTGATCATTTTGTTATTTAAATACTGTATATTTTAAATAGGGCAAAGGTAAAGCCGATCATTATTTTATAATTGGAGTAAGTGAAGAGCGTAGGTCTATCAATTGTGTATTATGTAAAGGAAGTTATTATCCAATAACTACTCCACGGCCAGTTGTTACCGAAATATCTTTAACAATTCCTCTTTGTGAGCCTGATTCGGAAAAAACTGAAAAGGAAACTAAATTGTGGCAATTAGGAAGTCAACCATCAGATGAAAACGAAGCAGTACTATTTCTTATTGCAGTATGTAACATTTTTGTTGTTGTCTTTTTTTATATAAAATTAGTAAACAAAGTAATAATAAATACTTTGAATTTAAATAGTTGGCTTGTCGAAGTAACGTTGAATATCGAGCAGTAGAATTATGTGAACAAATAGCATCACAAAAGGTATTGGATTTGGCGATAAAATATGCAGCACGTATTAATCGTACTGCTTTAATGAAAAAATTGGAATCCATTGCTGATGATAAAGAAAAGCAAGAAGAAGAAGAAAAAGAAAAACAAGAAAAAGAAAAAGAAAATAATAATCAAAATGGTACAAATAATGGTAATGAGGTAATCGAAGACACAGAAGACTTATTTTTAACCCCGGTGAGAAATAAACAACCCGATATAGAAATAAGGCCATTATCAATGAATGAAACTTTATCATTCAGAAGAAGTAATCCCTTTTTGAAAAGTACTGCTTCATCATCAAGTGGTAAAACGAAAGACAATTTAATTTATTAATTTTATTAATAAATATTTTTATTTATATAATTGTTCATTTTAATTTTGATATTATAGGTTTAGTTGGTTTAAATACTGCACAAGAAAAGCCTCAAAAATCAGCAGAAAAAATTATACCTTCTCCTAAATTAAAACCGAAAAAAGAAGTAAAAAAGGAAACGTTTGTTGGCTGGTACGCAAAACAGAAGAAAAATTTACGAGAAGAATTTCCCGATTATGAACCTGCTGAATTAACAAAAATAGCTTTATCTAGATACAAAGAAATGTCTAAAACGCAAGATAAAGATGAATCATCCGAAAGTAAGAAAAGGAAATTATCAAGTCCTGAAACAGAACTAAATAGTCAACCAAAGCGATCGTTAGCTGAAAAATTGAGTTCTTTTGCGAACGAAAAATAAATCATTTAAAAAAAAAAAAAGAAAAAAGAACAAAAGAGAAAGAAGACAATTTTTAAATTTGTGGTAGATATGTCATACGATTTATGAAATAATTATTTTTAGCACTATTATAGAACGTTAACATATTTTATATGCTATTACATTAAATATTTTTATACGTAATAATAGATTAAAAAAAAAAAAAAAAGAAAAGAAATGGATCAGTAAAAAAATGAATTTTTATTGATCTTATTATTAGTATTATATATTTTGTATTTAATATGAATATTGGAATGAAATGAATCTACATAATACACACGCATATTATGTACATTCTTTTGAAGGTTGCTAATTAAAGGTATCTTCTTTATCGACAAAGTTTCGAGTGATTTACTATCTTGTCGATAAAACAGCTCAGAAACTTTAAATCTCTTCAGTCTGCTTGAAATCATTGAACAAGCGGTACATTGAATTTTGACGGTAGTCAATATTAATTTAAAATAAGAGAAGAAATTAACTGAAGAAAAAGACAATGTTGGATAAAGCATTTAAAGGTAAATAGTATAAAAATAAATTGAGATAATAGTAAGGTAGACGAATTTCGAGGTTGCGTCTAAATATAAATTCAAGTTAGGTACATAAATCGCGTGTGTTTCATTGCATCACCATTGAGATGCTCGCATTCAGAAAACTAAACGCCGATTATTTGGATTATATTAATTATTTATTATTCAATTGTGTTATATTTATGAAATAATCCTTCATTTTTCTTTTTATGCGATATACGAATTTAACACTTTGCCCTATGCACGATTCTCGATGTTGGCTAATCCGCGCTACTTTGCGGTACATTTACAGACCCTCGTACTATTTAATACAGCTTTAAAATCAAGTAACGAATTTTAATAATATTGAACTTATATTAAATATCAAGTAAACAATATTTATAATATTTAGAATTAATTTGAATATTTTAAATTTGAATTGTATTAAATAAGTAAATTAGACCTGGACAAATTGTAAAAGCATTTCATTTTTCATTGTACACATGGATAAGTTTGTAAAATGTATATTAAATAATTCACTGTTACTTGTAATCCAAAACGCGCATCTTCTTGGTTCAATATCATTTTCGTCGCTTGAAGATACGATTATCAATAGATTTTTTTTTTTTTTTTTTAAGATTTAACTGGTGTCAATGTCTCTGAAATTCATATACCGCATAAAAAAAAAAATTCGCCCTAAAATAAAATCGTATAAAAAAGGACCACACAAAAACAGGTTTCACTGTACAATGTTGCCCCTAGATGTTGGCATGCTGTGTCGATGCACCAACGACACGGGATTAATATACCTTTTGAAAATTCTTATAATTTTTACATTAAGTTTGCGTGAAATAATTAGAAAAATATTCAAATACAAATCAAAACAAAATATAAATACAATCATTTAATTATAACAATGTCTACAAGAATTCTGTATATTTTTTTCATTGATAATCTGTTTCATCAAGAGATAAGTTAAAAAAATGTTTATTCGAAATAATATCTAATGATAATGGACAGGAAGAAGAGATAAAGAAAGGGGAAGAAGAATACAAAATTTCTCTTTTTTATTTTATATGAATTAACATTGTATTATTTTAATGAAGGATATAAGTTACAAATAATGTAACTAAATGATAGTTACAGTTAACATTTTTCTAATTAATTATTATGTAAAACTAAGTTCATTTACAACTCTTTTTGTTGGTTTAATATTATTAATATTTAAATATTATATTTTTAATACCCTTTTCTAATTTCAAAGTCCATTTCATATACTTGTGTCAGTATTTTTTATAACCATGATTTCTTTTTTCATCCCTCATAGTTTCTCACTATTTAATATTACTCCCCCTATCAAACACAATCAAATATTTTTCTTCTTCTTTTCAAATTAATTATAAACAAAATTTTCCCACGATACCATTCCCATTTTTGTCTCATTATCATATTTCATTTTTTTTTTTTTGTGAAAGTTTGCATGTTCATCTGTTCTTATTATCACTTTTAACAAATTCATCCCTAAAAAGTAGGTGAATCATTTAATTTATCTTCTTACGTCTTTTCAGCTTTAAAAAAAAAATCTTTTCCTCCTTCCTCATTCTTTACTAAACACCATCATCTTGATCTTTTATATTTATAATTTAATGTTAATTACTTTCCTCTTAATGAATTTCTTCATCATTTTCCTTATTTCTTTGTTTAGCCAAATAATATCACCTGAATATACACAAATCTAGATCTTTTCCTTTCCGTGTATTAATTTCTTTAATTTCTATCCTCTAATTAAATATCTTTTTTTAAATTTACGATTAAAATGATCAAGAGGATTGGATTTCCTCGTTTCATTTCTTCTTTCTTCTAAGACAGGGATCGGCAACCTGCGGCTCGCGAGCCACATGCGGCTCTTTCGATATGAAGCTGCGGCTCTTTAGTTAAAAGAGTAAAGAATTAGGCACCGATNATGCGGCTCTTTGGATATGAAGCTGCATCTCTTTAATTCCATACGCCAATATTATTTATTTTATCAAAAAAAAAAAAAAAAAACATTTAAAAATCGTTCTGAATTGATTAATGAGAATTAGGCACCGATTCTATCTTTCAGCTACTGAGAGATGCGAGTACTATTTATTGTTGGCTAGACAACATTTTGTGGCTCTTTTTAAAACTTTGAAATTTTGTAAATTGTAATTTTTGACTCTTCCGTTTCAAAAGGTTGCTGACCCCCTGGTCTAAGATATTGTTTGATCTTTTTATCAGACTGTTTTTTTCGACCTATTTAGTTATTATCATAAGTTTTATCAATTCCTATTCTCAAATATTAATACAGGTGTCAAATGTAGAAGTCAAATACAGGTTTTAGATCTATGAAGTAATAAACATATAGTTTCTTTTATTATTATTATTTTTTTTATTTACAATTAGTTCTTTATCATGTTATAGATTGAATGTTTATACTTCTGGTAGAATATTTTCTTCTATTTAATGTTTTTCTTCAATTTTTCATTTAATAATATCGTATAAATTGTATAAGTTGTATTTATAGTAATAAGTATTTCTTGAAGGAAGCATTTGTTAGCATACTTTTAGAAGAAATAATTTATTTATTTTAGAGTTCTAAATTCATATCTAAAGTTTGACAATTTACATTCCGGAAATACCTTGCCTATAGATCGAATTTTATATCGCATTTTATATCTCATTTAATATCGAATTTTATATCTTACGATATGAAATAATTTTTTTTGTTTCCAATAATTATAAATATATCTTATCGAAAATATAAGTCTATATTTTTCTATATTCGAAGTACATAATTTAAGATAACGTTGGAAAGAGGTTGACACAAATGTAGGTTTGACATTAAATTATTATCTATAAGTTTAATTTATTATCCTAATAATAACTCATAGATCAGTACAAATTCAGTAAATATTTTTCAAAATTGATTTTCAGAATAATATTTTGTATTTAATTAATAATACATATGTTGTTAATTAAATATACAGAAATAATTAACGTATATACGTTACGTAACAGTTAATTATTTCGTTATTTGGTTTTTTTTTTTTAATTTTTAATTTAAAACATATTTTTTTTCTTTTCAGTAATGAGTTTAAAATTGTAAACGCAATAGCATTTGTATTCATTAAATATAATTATCAACGTTTGTTCTTATTTTTCTTTCAATAAGGTATACAAATTTAAATATGATAATAAAATATTTATATATATATATATATTATTTTTATATTATATATTATTTCATTTTTAAAATGTAAATTACCATTTATGTGTGAAAACATATATCACAATAGCATAACACATTTGTATATAATAATCTTTTAACATTAAATTATAATAGTTATTTCTTTCTGATGGTATACCAATTTTAAAATACAATAGATAAGAAAACACGAATGAAATATTAATTTGTAAAATATATAGTCGAGTATGAGGTTGACTTATTTACGCATTAGGATCGTATTGCCTTCATTGCGGTTTAGGTTTATATAGTTTGATAAAGACCTTGAGAAAACGGCAGGGTAGTGTCATATTTATTGCAATCTGTATAATAGAGATATTGTCGTTTTTAACGAAGTAATAACTCGAACGATTTAGAAACAATTGTTCTTATATCCAATTAAGCACGTACCTCATAATAACACCGTTTTGATAATATGCAAATTTGTTATTCATTTATAGATCATATTCCATTGGATGTTATTCAAGATGCAATGGGTGTTATGGGTCCTTGGCATATTGTTATTGCTATAGCACTTTCTCTTGTCAAATTCCCAGTTGCTTGGCATCAACTCTCAATTGTATTTTTAGCACCCCCGACTAATTTTTCTTGCATATCACCCGAATCCTCAACTAATGAATCCATGGTCATGAAATGTTATGTTAATGTTGATAACAACGGTACCATGGAAAAATGTAATAAATTTAGATACGATAGAAGAATCTTTCGAGAAAGTATTATAACTGAGGTTCGTTCAATATTTTTTAAATTAAAATAGTATACTTTTTATTTTTTATTATTTTACATTTTTTATGAAAAGGTATATATGTATGAATTTTAAATATTGTTTCTTTTTTAGTGGGACTTAGTTTGTGATAAAGAACAATTAGCAAATGTTGTACAATCATGCACGATGTTGGGCGTACTTCTTGGTAATTTTATATTCAGTTCGGTGGCCGATAGGTATATCAATTATTAATTATTTTAAGTGTAAAAATAATGATATATTTTAAACGTTTAAAATGATATTTTCAGAATCGGTCGTAAAAAGCCATTAATGATTGCAATAGCCTTGCAATCGATAACAGGTGTTATTAGCGCTTATGCTGTATGGTTCGAATTATTTTTATTTTTTAAATTTTTATCTGCTGTAGCTACGGGTGGAACTATGTTAATTAGTTTTGTTTTATGTAAGTTTCCTGTTAGTAATTTATAACAAAAATTGTAAACGTTATTATATTTATTTTTTCTTATATTTTTGGCAGTAATGGAAATTGTAGGAATCGAATGGCGATCGGCCGTATCAATCCTGTTTCATGCACCATTTATAATTGGTCATTTAACTACTCCTCTTGTATCTTATTTAACACATACGTGGCACAAATTTCAATTGGCTATTTCAATACCAGCGATTTGTTTATTATCTTATTATTGGTAAATTGAAATAACATTAAATCTATAAAGTATATATAAATAATTGAATAAAAAAATGATTAATATTATTTTAAACAAATTTAGGATAATTCCAGAATCACCTAGATGGTTACTTGCTGTCGGTAAACCGGCCGAAGCTGAGATTATTTTATTAAAAGCAGCTAGACGGAATAAGATTCCGTTAGAAAATGTTAATAAAGCAATAGAAGAGTACGATAGTCAAAAATTATCTCGGACAATAGATAAAACTAATTACAATGTCACACATTTGTTTAGAACGCCTAATATGAGACTTAAAAGTATTTGTATATTTATTAATTGGTTCTTTTGTGGTAGTTGCTTTTTTGGATTAGCACAGTATATGGGACACATTGATGGAAATATATTTATGAATGTTACTATCTCAGGTAAAAATTTATCTAATAATAATGTTATTCAAATTTATATAATATATTATATAATAACGCATTTGTATTATATTATTTTACAGCTGCTCTTGAGTTACCAGGTACCCTTATAGTTCTGTGCTTGATATCACGAGTATCACGTTTAAAAATATTGATGGGAGCAAATTTTTTGACTGCATTGAGTTTAATTTTAATTGTAATAATAAACAATCCAAATGCTACGCTTTATCTAGCAAGTATAGGAATCGCTGGAAACGCTATCAGTTTTCCAACCATATATTTATATAGCAGTGAAATATTTCCTACCGTTGTTAGAAATAACGGGGTTGGTGTTGGCAGTGTATGTGCTAGATTAGGAAGCATAGTAGCACCTTACATTGCTACTCTGGTAATATAATTTTTAATATTTTGTATATTACGCGCGCAAGCATCTGCACATGCGCGTTCATCTGCGCATGCGCGTTCATCTGCGTATATACGTGCGCACGCATCTGAGCATGCGCATGAGTACACTTCTAGGCATGCGCGTGAGTACGAACCTGCGTATACGCGTGCGCACGCGCCTGCGTATACTCACGTGCATACATCTGCGCATGATCGCGCGCATGCGCACTGTATGTAAATATGACATTGTTTCAACTATGTTTATTATTACAGGGAAAAGTTCAATTTTGGTTACCACCTGTCGTATTTGGATTAGGACAATTAATTGGAGCCGGTCTTTGTCTTTTATTACCAGAAACAATAAATTGCGAATTACCTGAGACCATCGAGGATGGTGAAAATTTCAAAAAGTAGGAACTATAATATAATTAAGAATTAATATTTATCATTTTTATATAATAATTTTATATTACATATATTTACTTTGTATAATAATAATAATAACATATATATACATATATACACGTATAATTTATTTTTTTCGTATATTAATTATTAATATGTATATATATGATTTTATTATTTTACTATCATATATCTTGAAATATTTTTATTATAGACGAGCTTCTGCGTTAAATGCATCTTCAGAACTATAGCAATATTTGAAGATTGATTTAATAGTGCAGTTAAATACATTCACAATGAGTATTTTAAACGAATAGAGTGATTTAGTTTGAAAAGTATTCAATTGATTTATATTAAAATATTAATATTTTAATTATATTGAAAACGTATTTGTTGATATTTCTTATTCCATAAAGTGATTTACAATTTTATTAGAAAGATCTGAGATAATACAGATACATTTAAAAATTGGATTTCTATGCATTTAAAAGTAGTTATGTTCTTCATTCAACACCTAAACGTTTTAATCTTGTTAAAGAGATGTATATCATTGTTTTATTTTAAATTATCATATACAATGTAGTTTATAAATTATATTATTTTTGTCTATATATAATTTACAATATTTTTTGATAAATGATATATTTTGATTTAAGTAAACAGATCTTTACATAATTTTATATACAAATCAACAAATTAATAATATTTTTACAAGATTTTTTAATAATCATATTATAAAACTCAATTTATGAAATTGAATCTACGTACATTCCATATACAAAAATAATAAATATGATTAAGTCAGCCTTTTTTTTTTTAAAGTATGATACATGAATATTAAAACATGTAACATTGTTTAACATAATTTGTATTTAATATATAAAAAAATATTATTTATTTAATGTGTAGTGTTACCTAAGTAAAGTATTTTATTGGGTAAAACGTTAATTACCCCGTTTGTTTTTTTGTGTACAGCATCAAACATTTGATTTCCATATTTTACAGTACTACTTAATGAACCTAGCCAAGATGACATCATACTTTTGGCAGGAATTTTTTCTAAATTATTTGAAGTACCTATAAATATTTAATAATTCATAAATTGTCATTTAATTATTTACTTATTCATAAATATTGAAGTATCAATCATTAAGTAAAAATCATACCTATCAAAAATTTAATAATTGCTTTGTTTACATCATCTGGTTTTTCTTGATGAGGGAAATGATGTGCTTCAGTGATTACTTTTACACTAAACTTCTCCACATATTCTGAACTCTGGACTATACTTTCAATCATTACAGATGGGTCTTCATTACCAACTATCAATAATGTATGAGTAAAAAGTTGTTCGCTTACATCCATATTTAATCTTGTAAAAGGAAGATTACGATAATAATTTATTGCTCCAGTCCAATCTTCTGTTGTAAAAAGAAAAATATATTAATTATTGTTTTTTAAATTGTTCAATAGGATATAATTACAGTAAATATTAAAAATCAATAAACCTTTTCTGCTAAAGCTATATTTATATGCTTCTACATAATTATTTTTGGGACTTGTATTTTTGACTTTGAGATGTTGGAATGTATCATTAATAATTGATAAATCTTCTTTCATTGCATCTATCTCTGGTAAAATTGGTAATCTACTAAAATGTACCCATCTGTAAATGTGCAAACAACACAAATTTATTAAACGATTAAAATCGAGAATGTATAACGTAATTAACATATACTTACTTTTTATCAAATACGGTATTTTTCGATATTTTTTCCCAATACAAATTAGGATGTGGACTAGAAATAGCAATAAATTTATTTATCATATCTCCATGTAAAGCAATCATATACCATCCTAAAAGACCGCCCAAATCATGGCCAATTATACTACACGTTTTAACATCAAAAGTTGATATAAATTGTTTCAATTCGTCTATTATAATTTCAATCTTATAGCAACGTTTGTTAGATGGTTTGTCGCTATCACCAAACCCTTTCAGATCAATAGCCACTACTCTAGAAATTATAAGAATAATATTAATAATTTTAATAAGACAATTGATAATTGTATTAATTAAACCACTCATTTGCTAAATTGATTGAAAAATGATTAAAATTAATCGCTTTGGCCTATGAACAGTTCAATTATCATATACCTATAATATTCTGCTAAAGCTGGTATTTGTTCTCTCCAAGATAACCAGCAATCAGGAAAGCCATGTAATAATAAAAGAAGTGGTTTTTCTACGTCTCCTGCTTCTACATAATGGAATTTTACACCCTGAGGAAAAGAAAACATAATTGTAAACTTGATTACTTTCATTTTTCTCCAATAATATTTTGATAAATATGTCTGAGTATAAGTAATCTTTTCAAATTACGCGCGTTTTTAATAGTACCAATAGAGTCATATGATCGATTTTCTCGATCGATATAACCTTAAAAAAAAAGAAAAGAAAAATCCTAAAAGATAGCTCATTATTTTCTTGTTATAGTAATATTATAAACAACTACGTAATTTTAGTCTTTTATTAATGAGATAAGATGTAATTAAACTACATTATTATTTAGTTTTATTTGACTTCATAAATCGATCGAAATATTATCGAATCAAAGTTCAATATGAAGTTATTTGCACATGTCTTTAGACGACAAATAAAATTCACATTCTTTCGATTATCGAATTGATCAAACAAGATTTCTTCAGAAAAAAAAAAAACAACTACGAATATTATTTATTTCTGAAAAAGTTAAACTCGTTCTAAGTTTCTTATCGCGAAGGTCAAGTAAAGCAAATAAAATTTAACAGCGAGTTATGTGTGTTTTATTCGTTTGTTTTCAATATTTGTGTTATTCCATTTATCCATTTTTTTAATTTCGTTAGATTAATTAATTAGTAATAATAATAATAATAATAATTAGATTCTTACTTTGATCTTCACGTAGGAATGTGTGCCAAGATTGTTGTTGACAAGACATGGTGGTGGTTTGTCTCTCTGTTCTAATATGAAGAACTTTTTAGGATCCCAAGCCCATTTCAAGAATCTTTTTACTATCAGATAGAGACCATAGACGAAGGATAAAAAGTGTAATTTGATGATTTCCCACGTTGATATGTGTACAATCCTGTCTGTGATCATTCTGTGGCGGTTTAGGCAAAAATAATGAAGAAGAATCCTACTCCAAATTCCTTCCTTTTGAGGTTATTTTTTTAAAATTATTTTTACACTTATTTATATTATGTTTTAAAAGTATTATATATTTGTTATTTAGATAAAAACTGTTATTGCAATATTTGTAATATATAAATTTATATTATTATTATTATTATTGTGTATATTATCTATATTGTTATATACATATATTATATTATTTTTTTTTATCTATGTGTTTTAAAAATATATATATATATTTTTTTTATATTTATAGATATTTTTCAAGATGTTTTGCACATTTCACTGGAAACTTACAATTTAAATTCCCAATATGAATAATTTAAAAAATCATGGCAAAATTTATGATAAAATAAGATAAATTATTATTAATTAAATGCACACTAAGAGGTTAACGACATTAAGTTTTCTTCTACGTTATAATACTTCGAATAAAGTCGATTGAATATCACTGACCGATTCACAATCATGGAAGAGCACGAAGGCCATCTTTAACACTTAGGTACATTATTCTTATCAACAATAATTCACACTGTTAATGCTAATTTATCAAATGACGAAAAAACATTTCTCTCATTCGTTTCTTAATTATTTTTATATTCTTTCAAAAAAAAAAAAAAAAAAGGAATATGATGAATTGCAAGAAAGAAAGAAAAAAAGAAAAGGAAAGAAAAAAAAAAATATGAATCAAAATTTGTCTCTTCTTTTTGGTTTCTTTTTGTTAATTAAATTTAATTTACGTAATTAAATAACGTAGGATAATTTTAAACATCAAAGATTAGTTCAAAAGTATCATCTTTCAACGATTTACAACGATTAAATGTTTCGACCTTCGATGAACCATATGAAGCATGTTCTTCCCTCTCTTTTTCTTCCTTTCTTTTTTTCTTTCTTTCTTGCTCTTTATCTTCACAAATTTCTGACGTAAGATAGTGTGATTTTACGTTTTACGTGCATGAATCATTATACTTTCTTAAAATTCTATTTTCATTCAGGAAATATCTTTGTCACGATTTTTATCTTCACGTAGATGATATCTGATTGATAGTTAAATATCGTTTTTTCTCATAATTGTAATATCTCCTTGTTAGTATTAAATGATTAATATATTTTTTTTTTTTTTTTAGTAGAAACCTATGATTTATTATCAGAGTATGTAATTTTATTTTTGTCGATTTTCGTAATCAATTATTATTTTATATTTTATCTTCTAATATTAATTTCATCTTTTCAAAATGATAATTCAGATTTGTTTCAATATTTCTTCATATTTAATTTTCTGTTTATTTTTCTTTCAGAAAGTCCCTTGTAAATTTGCAATTTTTTATTATTGGTGTACAATGAATGTTACCATAATCACATATACAATAGAGTAAAACTGGTTGCTCGTAATGCAGGGGCTTTTTGTGAAACGAATATTTGTAACTCAAAAGAGACAATCTTTCCATGGCTTTAAACATCATATATTTCATGTATCAACGTTACATCTCTTTATTTGAAAAAAAGAAAAAAACAAACAAAGTAAAAAAGTAAAAACAAACCCTCGGGGGTTTAGAGAGAAAAGCAAGGGTAGAGTAGAATATGCGAGCACACAAGCAGGTTTTATACATCAAACGATTCGATTAAAATCTCATTTTGTTGGTTTCATTCGGAAGGATCCTCGTTTATTTTCTCGGCTCGCTTGTTTGCCACATCCGATGCTTCGGGCTATATCAACTTTCTCTCTCTCTCTCTCTCTCTCTCTCTCTATGTTACTATTATTACATTTTCTTAGTCGGATTTTCTTTTTCATTTCATACTGGTATTCATTCCCGATCCGTATCAACGAGCAGTTTAACGATCAGTTAAAACGATTACAAGGGAATGAATTAACGAAGCAAACGAAATCATTTCAAATTTATTATTATGTTTCTTCAAACAGAGAGAGAGAGAGAGAGAGGGGGGGAATCCCATACAACTCATAAATAATAATAGGTAAATTTTCATTGAAATTGTACGTTAATATTTCATTGTCTTATATAATAGTTACTATTTATAAATAATATAAATCTTTACTTTAGTAAAAGTTGGATTTTCAAATGGATTATATTCGATGTGATGATTGAAAGTATTCTACATTACCGACGTTTAAGAGATCATTGTTATCTTATGTAGGTAAAAGTATGACAGCGTCAATGTCGGAATTTTTTTAAAACTGGATGATTGCTATCTGGGGTTTTTTTTTTTTTTAATCATCGAGGGTAAAAAAAAATATAACGTTTTAAAAATTAATATTTTTTACAGATAAATTATGCAAAATAATAGCAAAAAAATTGGCAGCGGTGGGATTCGAACCCACGCCTCCGAAGAGACTGGTGCCTTAAACCAGCGCCTTAGACCGCTCGGCCACGCTACCTTTTCCGAATTTTGGTGACTAGTATTTTTTTTGTAACTAGCTTGATTTTCTTTTGTTTTAATCACCAAAAAAAGAAAAACCTTTTTTGAATGTTGGTAACTAGTATTTTTCTTTTCACTAGCTTGCATTTCCTTTGTTTTAACCATCAAATATTAAAATAAACTAGTAATTACATATTCATTATTTTTATAATATCAAAATATTTCTGATTATACTTATACAAATATTTTAGAGTAAATATGAATAATAAAATTTTGTTTAACAGTGAAACAAATATTAACATCTATTTTTTTATATTTTCAGATAAACGTTCAATGTCCAATGCCCGCCATTGATAGGTGCAATTATCAAACAGTTTCCGTTCATTCATTCTAAGAAGAGAAAACAATAATTAGACATAAATCATACATAAAATGATAGGAGAGTTTCTAACGTTGACATCTGCATAGATTTATTTCTACTTTCATCGATAACGCACGTGTAGAGACATGTATGTATATAGAACTTCATATATATGAAGATTAGAGATGAGATAGAAGAAAGAGAGAAAGAGAGAAAGAGAGAAAGAGAGAAAGAGAGAAAGAGAGAAAGAGAGAGAGAGACATATCTGCAGTTTGTCGGCCACATGTCGTGGGCGTAGGTATCGTGGTTTAAACAAAGGCAGTCCCGGGCGGAGCTTTTCGATCCAGGAATATTGCGCATGTGCAAAGTAAAGAGTTTTCGACCCGCGTCACGTCCTAGTGAGTAGAACCGGCTGCTGTGGGATGTATAGAATAAAAGCGACGAGTGAAATGCGAAGGATAGATAGAGAAAGAGATAAAGAAAGAGATAGATAAATATATATATATATATAGAGAGAGAGAGACAGAAAGCATTCCTGCATTTCTTTTTTTCCGCGTTACGACGGCCATTTTGTTCGTCAACTTAATATTCGCCGCTCATTTTCCATCCCGTCCCACGGGCAGCTCTTGTAACTCTATATTCGCACGATGAAGCTCAATTGTCACACTGCTAGAGGTTCTTTATTTCCCCTCCACCCCTTTCTTTTCTTTATCATTCTATCTCTGTTTTACAAGAGAGGATCTAACTCTATACCTCTGCTAATCGAGTCCAATTATATCATCGTTTGGTGAGACAACTCATTGTTGTTGTTGGACAATTTTTCAGTCGGATTAGTCATCGATCTGTTACACCATTACCGTTTTCCATCAATGACAGGTGGTCTTTGAAAATTGAAAGTTAATCCAATCGAAAAGTCCACTCTTTGAATGTGTATAGTTATACACTGTTTAGACAATGCGTTGTGTATATGTATGGGGGATAAATGGTAGAGGGCTTCTGTACTGACGATAAACTTGACATAGAAGTTTCCATAGACTTCATAGCAAATAGACTTGGTTGGTTATTATGTTAGAAGTTGTGACATGTATCCGATAAAAACCAATAACTTTAAACTTGAAGTCGTTCGAAACTTCTTTATCATGCTTTTCATTTTTATGCCTCGCACATTAAAGGCTTAAAAAGTATTTATATTGTAGTATACTTAATGTATATGTATAGGTACGGTTTTTTTTTTTT
>NW_015149037.1:231811-255900 GCF_001465965.1 Polistes dominula | reverse complement strand
TTACTTTATCAAGGTGATCAATAAGTAATATTGAAATTTGTAATAGTTTACATGAACAATATAAGAGTTGTATTTAGTTAGTAGATAAATTTATTATATATATATATATATATATATATTATAATAATAAAATAATAATAAATAATATCACAAAGTTTGTGATACAAATTTTGGATTAAAGTAAAACTTCCAGACAAATATATTGATATATGTAAATACATAGAAATATGTATAAGTATTAAAAATAATTATGTATTTAATATATTGCAGGGTGTCTAATTAATCGTAGTCAAATCAAAACACAAAGTCGTCAAGCGAGATGGTTAGTGATGTTAGTGAATGCTGCAAGTCGCAGGAAAGCACGAAGTGAGGATGCATCCCCGCGGTGAATTAATCATTTCAACAGCTGCTGTCGCATTAGCGACAGCGGATAAGACAAATGAACGTCGTGGAGCTTGTTAAGACGTAATCCGAGAGATGCGTCTCCCGCTTCCACCTTGTACCCTCACCCCACCTCACCCCGACGCCATCATCCTCTTCCGTTTTCTGCCATCGCATCCCTCGTCTCATCTGGGATTAGTCTCCGGTATATTAGGTCGCCATTTTGTCTGCCGATCCTTCTTTGTTTATTGTTTACGATCGATCTACCTTTTTCTTTCTTTTTTTCTTTTCATTAAATTTTATCTTATTTAATTTAGCGCAAATCAAAATGGCAAGAAAAGAACAATTTTAAGATTAATTAGATGAATGTTTATGACGTCATTTTAAAGTAAAAAAAAAAGAAACTATAGTTTTAAGTGTGAACCAAAATTTCTTTATAATTTTATGTATTTTATGAAAGAGTGTTTTCTTTTTTTTTGTTTGCAATGCAACCGATCACAATATTTTATAAAATAATCCCTAGTAGTACAAAATATTGAATACATATGTATTTAGTATTAAAAAGAAATTCAATGTTTTTTTAATATTAAATACACATGTATTAGTACTTAATTTAATTACTTCAATTATATATTTATTACAATACAATACTTAAATTAATACATACTTATTTAATACATACAATACTTATACAATACTTATTACAATACAATACTTAAATTAATATTTAATATTAAAAAAAGAGATTCAATGTCTTTTTAATATTAAATACACATATATTCAATATTTTGTGCTACTAGAGATTATTGTCCTTGCAATGTATAATTACATACATAAAAATTAATTCCCTATAAAGTTGCATTAGCATTAGTTATAATATTTATATATTTATATCGTTTCGTTAAAGATTCTTGTCATTTTTATTTCTAAATATTCTTTTATCAGTTTATATTTTAATCACGTATTATATTTTATATTTATTTCCGCGTCGATCCTTCTTTATTTATTATTTACGATCGATCATCCTATTTCTTGCTCATCTTTTTAGCTTTCTTATTTTTCATTACTTCCATCTACATATACATATTTTAGATTCTTTACATTTTTATGGGACTTACAAATTTCTTCCTTTTATCAGTTTTTATTCGAATCACGTGTATCGGATTTACATTATATACTTTCAGTGCCTGTATTCATTTAAAAACCAAATGGAATATCTATTATGTAGATATCTTTGAATAATACGGTACATTAAATTATAATTTAGATTTCATTTTAGGTCAGATAAGATTTGTTTTTTTTTCTTTTCCATTATAAAGAAGACTACGTTATTACGTATGGTAGTTACAATAAATACAATTTTGTCAAGTTTGAAGATACCATCGTTGGAAATATTTCTCCCACACTTGAAAACCTTTTCTTAGATCCGAAAGATTGCATTTGACAATACTTAGGAAGAAATTTCGATGACAGATAACGTCAATGCGGGTACCGTTGAAGTTTACCAAACGAGATAAATCATTTTGAGTACTATATTAAGATCATCAGCTGCTATTTTTGTATGTACACAGATAATTTTATTCTAAACTTATGTTAGTTAGTTTATTATTATTTTTTTTTTTTCAATAATTTCTTTCTTTTGTTTCTTTTTTTTTTGGAGGTGCATTAGGAGGAAGGGTGTTTCTTTGTTAAGTTTCCATCTAGACTTAAGAGATTACTTTTCCAGATTCGCCAAGAACAGTTTTAATCAGAGTATAAAAGTTCATCGTAAAGCTGGATTATGCGAGTCGATATATATATAGGTATAGATCGACTTTTCAAACACAAGTACGCCGACGTTCTTTGGATCTACTTCGCTTTTGTCGGACCGAGTATTGCGCCTCTCCATTTTGTCATCCCCTAGTGGAGTTTCAATGTTGTAACCATGGAGACGTCGCGTTTCCGCAAGGGGAATGTATAAGGGGTGTCGAGCGTACGTAGGCAAGTATGGTGTGTCTGCCATTGTTAAAATTCGTCCGTGTATTGCGTGTCCAATATCGATAATGAAAATACGATATTGAATGAAAGTACGATGAAATTGCGATCGTTTAATGGTATCATTTGATAATGTTTCAATAATAAAAAAAAAAAAAAAAAAAAAAAAAAAAGGAAAAAAAAGAAAAAGAACAAAAAAACATTCACATTTAAATATTTATTTATCAAAAAGATCATATAAATTCCTTGCAACAGAATAGCTATGAAATATTTTATATTGTACTATGAGATAACTAATTTGATTCTACTTTATCTTATTCGCAATTGACAGCTGAATGATTGATGAGAAAATTTGCTCTCGGGCCCGTCAACCTTTCAACGCTTAACGGCGTGTCCTCGGCGTTAAATGGCCAATGAGTTTCATAGGAGCCATTAAGAAAGGGGTCCTTGATTCGTAATGAGACTCTCAAGGAGAATCTTATGATTATCACCCATTAGTATAATAGGGTAAAGCTCTAGCTCAACTGTATCTATTCAATGTTTCATTGAAGAAAAAACATGCCTTTATTATCTTACTTTATTATTTTTAAATATATAATTTATTATTTATACGTTGGTATAATATATTCGCATCTTTTTTGAAAATGTTATTGAGAATTATTCAATTTTCTTTATCTCAGGCGAATGAACTTGTAAAAGAGAAAGAAAATGAACAAGAAAAGAATGGAATGAAAGAGAAAAAAAAAATCATTTTGATCCTTCAGGAACGAAGGGAACGTTTGTTAGTTCTGGGCCATGTCACGAATGCAATTAGTGACTGATTCGCCAAGCACTGGGAAGTCCTTCACAGTAATAGCGAAGGGCTCTTCAAATGTTCAAGTACTCTTCCGGTAGCGACTGCATTTTGATTTGCGCCCCAACGTACTGCCTTAAAGTGCAACTTTGCTTTACTGCAAACCAATGGGAGAGATGGGCATACCTTTAACGGTCTTTGCTCTTTTATACTTGTGAATTTGTTATACTTTTAACTGTTATGCTAAGGTAAGTTTAACTTGTATCTACAATTGTATTTAATTACGTTCATTTGTTTGTCTAGAATTTTTATTTATATTTTAGGTATGACATATACTTTTCTGTGATTGATTTAGATCCGACGGAACATGTATCTTTATACTGTATAGATTAATATACGATTAGAATGAAGAAATTGTAAAATTATTTTTGTATAAATTGTTGTTTTGAAAAATATGTGAGAATTACTTTATATTTAATTAGCTTATATACAATTGTTTCATTCTATTATCATTTAAAACGATCCAACGTTTTGACAAATAATATTCGTATTCAGAGAAATAAGTTTTTTTGACCTTATACAGAAAGAAAAAAAAAACCCGGGCGTATTTTTTTCTTTTCGATGACGATAAAAGTTTCGTCGAAGAAACTGTTTACGGGTACGGGAAAATCGTCGGTGATGCTTTAGAACGCCTCGTTGTAACCAGATTCCCATTAAAGCAACACCTTTTGTAGCATGGAACAGCATTGTGGTAACATTATTGTCCGTGGCAAGGACGCATTATAATTCATTGTGTTGTTCTCGTAGCTTGGATCATTCAAAAGGTGCCTAATGCGACACCTGGTAGGTGTAATGTTGCCGCCATATTCTATTATAAGGATAATTTGATACATATCGTGAACGAAAATCCTATAGAAGTTTTGTCGAGACCCTGTGATCCTCTGAGTGAAATTGTTACTGTATATATATGTTAGAAAATTACTTATTTAAAATAGGCATATCTTATGAATATTATTTTACAGGACATAGAATAATAAAATAAATGAAACTTTGGAAGATTGTTTGGGATATTTTCAAACGTTGATTTTCAATGAAGACTTTAAAACTCAACGATGGATTTAGGCGAGCAGCAGAGTTTACTATTGCTGAGAGAAGTGATCTTATTTATACGTTACGTCTAAAACGTAACGTTGGTATCTGTATGAGAGAATCGTTGCTGCTAGGATTTTGGTCACGTAGAAACCTGGTAACGAAGTTAAGCTGTGGAAGCTCCTTCCAGGGATGGACCTTTCGTATAACGTGTCTCGATTCCAAGAGCCCCATGTACAGAGAGCCCATAGAACCAAACTCAATATGGTGGAGTCAATTGGACCGCCCGTACTTTAGGGGCATCCTCTCTCTCTCTCTCTCTTTTTCCACTCTTCTTCGAACATATTCGCTTGGTCGTTTTCTCCCCTTTCTCTCTTTCTTTCCACCCTCTTTTCTTTATTTCGCCCTCTCGTTCACATAATGGAGACACAATCGACTTTGAAACACAATCGATAGTTACCAAGTCCATCGAGGAAAAATGTTACTATGCTTTTGAGTTCCTTTCGAATGACACATACACGATCGTTCTGATGCTCGTGTAGTTAAACCCCTATACGCCATTAAGATATACATATTAACGTGGAGAATAATAATGGTGGTGGAAGCCATTTTATGTTCTTCTACGAAAAACAAAACTTATATATATACTATTTAAGTAAATACATATATTAGGTTGGCAAGAAAGTAATTTCGATTTTGTAATGTGAAGTAAAACTCAATTGTTTCTAAAACTAAAAGTTGTAAACAAAATTACACGGAATTTGTTTCTATAGCAACCTAAAAGTGTCAACTACCAAACCTTAAAAGAACAAAATTCTAACTTTAACAAAATAATAACGAAACAAACATAACTTTATCTATTGGTGCAAGCCGAAATTACTTTCTTGTCAACCCAATATATATATATATATGTATGTATATTTATTTTTCGTATTTGATAATAAAATGATCTCTCATTTGATTTATATAGAATTTGTTTGAAATATAAAATTGTAAAGATTTTGTTGAAATAAGTTTTATAAATTATTCACTAACGATATTTAATTTACATATACTATATATACTATACATATGTAGATATGTGTTTCAGAGAGGATTCAGTAGGAAGAAAATTCGATCATCGGCATTGGATTTTTATCGGTTGGTCTCTCTTCGTACCGTACAGGCGGTGAACGTATTTCTCGGAAACGAACGGTGGAGTTTAAAACGTCGATCGTCACATCACATTGCCATGGCGACGGACGTCGACGTTTTACACCCTTGCGCTCGCTCATTTGTTTGTCATTTCCTCGCGGCGACTCGCGGAAACAAAGGACGAGAGGCACGAAGGTACGAAACAAAAAGCAATCCGTTCGACGACGACGACGGCAGCAGCGACAACGGCGGCGAACGAGCAAACGGGTTGGGGGGGGGTGGTTGTTGATGGTCGTGGTGGTGCTGGTGGTGGTGGTGGTATTGGTAGTAGTGGTAGGTTGTTGATGGGGATGCCGTTGTTGTTACTCGTCTGCTGAGGATAGAACAAGGGTCCGGAGTAATGGGACAAGGGGGGATGGAAAAAGCGAAATGCCGTGAATTACCTGTTCGGAAGAGAACATTTCGCCGTCATTTTTATTTCGTTTCCCGTTGAAAACTCAACGTTCAACCGGAAATCGCCGTACGACTAGCAAGCAACTACTACTACTACTACGTTTCTAAACTTGGCATACCACTTGTTTTATTTCAACTATCTTTTTATTTTTATTTTTTCTCGGCCAGGTCTCTTTTCAATGTTACAAATCTCTATCGCATTTACGAAAGTTAGGGTAACTATCGTTGTTTATTTTCTAGGAAAGGGTGAAAGGGTGTACTACGGTATCCAATATCTATTATACAGTTATTTTTACATTTCTACTTTATTCTTTTTTCTTTCTTGTTTTTTATATTTCTATCTTATGATTGAATACACATTCCAGGTATTAAATCACACGTGCAAAGTAACGAGATACCTATATCGTGATTCGCTTGAAGATTCTTAACAAGAATGATACTATATCTGTCGCGAAGGTCGAGATATTGTCGTAGAAAGGACAGGACGTCAGCGAAGAGAAAGACGTTGAGTGTGTACGTCGACTCGTTAGCGACGATGACTTCGACTTTTCAAAGCCGATGGCCAAGGCTTAACCACATATTTCCCTCTCACGGTAGCTGAGTGTCGATTACATATGCCCTGGATATAAATAAAGAAGGCATAGAAACTCGTCTACGCTACAATTTCTTCTGTCAGACGAAATTTATTCCATGTGCTTTCTTTCTAAATTGACAGTCATTGCTGGCGTTTCTTTTTTTTCTTTCTTTTTTTTTTTCTAACTAAGGTGATTATAAATATCCTAAGCGTTCGAATACCTTGATTTTATTTCTATATTATATATATGTAGGCTTTTTATTATTCAAGTTGGTACTAAAGCAAAATTGATTTTATATCTTTCATTAGTTTCATACTTCTATTTTTTTAAATTGGATATTTTATTCGTTTCATTCTATATAGTATAATTATATTACAGTATATATTGTATAAATATATACTTAATAAAATTATATACACCTAAACATTTTATTACTATATTATTATAATAAAAAAAATATTAGTATAAATATAATTATGCAACATAACTTTATACTCTTATCTATACTACATATATATACCAATTATATTATATTATAATATTTACAATATTATAATATTCTCTTTAAGTATTTATTAAGTAATTATATTTTTTGTATAGATACATAAAAATTATTATTTTTATATGTATTGCATTAAATAATAATATTCAATATTTGTTCTTATGTTTGTAGGTTAGCAAAAATTGGTAAGAGAAAGTCAAGGAACGTCGTTGATTATTTCATCGATAGTAGTCGTTGAAATATGGCGTGAAGTAATTAACACTCGCATTATTCACGGTAGGAGGAGACGTTAGAACCCCTATAATACTCTTCCTCTCGTTCCGGATAACCAAGCGAGAGACCCATTGACTTCGTTCATTGATTTTACGTCAATCTGCAAAGAGCACCCTTGCGGGCTCTTCGTGATGCGTTTACCATAAACGATAAGGGCTGTACGAAGTTAGGTGTGAGGTAAGGGCTCGCTCGACACACCCCATGAAAGTGAAATAGAATAGAAATGACCCCCTATGGGACTCGTATTAGAGACACATGGCTAGGCGACAAAGCTTCAACAACCCTCTACAATCTTAGCCATGTATACGATTACATAACGTTACGTGCTTTCCACCCCTAGAACGTTGGGGTTGGTACGAGGGTTGGAATATACACGCGCAACACCCCTTAAGGGGGTCCGAAACGCCATTTTGTCTATGAGCCATAATCGTTAGATCGACATTTTTTTTTCTTCTTCTTGTTGTTATTGTTGAAAAAATTTTATTATTTCTTTTATAATATTTTATATATTTTTATAATAATTTTGTTGTTGTGTGTGTATGCATTAATGTTCTTTTATTATATTATTAATTTATAAATTATTTTTACTTATGTATGTTTAAATTAATTATTATTTATTGTTAATAGAGTGGATTATTTTTGTAGAAATGACTTTTTCAATAACTGATCGATTTTAATAATTAATTTCTGTTTCTTAGAATTTATTTTATTATATCAAATGATCTTTGATATTTTTTGTTTAGTGAAGACGAAACTTATATTGATGTCAATGGTAGATCTTTGCTGATTCCTATCGGAAACCTCAGGACACCTGTTGTGTCACCTGACGACGAAAGATAGTTTTAGTTTCGCGTTATCGCAGCGGTCAGTTGAGTGAGTTTTCGTGTAAACTCGACGTATTCGGTTCGAAAAGGTTTGGGTAACGCAACCCAGACTAGACAGAGGTTAATTTGGTACGAGCTGTAATCCGTCTCATCCGTCGGATGAAATTCCAGGACCCTACGGGATGGACGAATGACAGAAGGCTTTTGGATTATTGCCTTGCTTTACTGAGGATTATATCGAGTGTGAAGACAAAAAAAAAAATTAATCGACATTTTTTCTCACTTTCGAACATTAGATAATCAAACTTTTTAATGAAGTTGCTCGCTCGGGTTTGGTTTTTTCTATTCGTCACGAATATATTTCTAATTTTTACAGTTTAATAAATATAATATAACGTGGAAAACACACACACCTATTGTATTTAAATAAATAAATATTAACCGTGACAAAAAGGTTCTGTAGATTATTTTGATGTTAAAAATGTTGATGCAAACATTTGGAGTAATTTGAACAATTATAATGTGTTAGATTAATCGTGCGAATGTAATAAATATTATATTTATTTATAGGTAGTATATATCGTGATAACTCTATAGAAAGATGAAACTTTGTACAAATGAACATTTATTTTCTGTTACAGTTTAATCAACGTTGGATAGTCGCTGCTGCTGCTGCTGCTGCTGCTATCTCCATTTGCTTTAACCGGAATGCAAAGACGTGCATGGGATTGTGATGTTACTATTATTCGCCTCGATAACGTTTACGATACGCATATAGTCTAGCATATATCGTATAGGCTGGGAGGGGTCGGACCAGAGCGTGCCGGCAGCTCGTCGTTAATATAATGGCGAAAATGGCAAAACGGGTCGACATCACGTAGAGGTAATTCGGCACGCGTACGCTCGTCTATCAAATTGATTTTCACACCTAGTGTCCTTACAAGGGCGTTTATTTCGTCACGTTCAACGAAACGATGGATTGTGTGTCATCGTTTATAGAGAAATACGCGATTGACAAAATATTTTCTTTTTTATTCTTCTTCTTCTTTTTCTTCTTCTTTTTCTTTTTTATTTTTAAGTGGCAAATTTTATGCAAGTAATATGACTGACACTGTTCAAAAATCATGCATATTTATGTAATATTTTTTATTTATAGTAAATTTATAAAGAATTTAATTATAATTATAAATTAAAAGTGTATATATAGTAATATTAACACTAGATATACCACCATTTTCAGTATATTTATTTCTACTATACTAGTCAAAATGATTGGTGTATAAAAAAATGCTTTCTGCGGCTTCCAATCTTTATTTACTCTTAAAAAATAACAAACAATGTTTAACAATAATAATTTTAATAGATAAATGGATTTATAGATATTTTTAATTAACAAAACGCTTAATTATTTACAGAACTCTAATATTACATGAAGTAGAAATTTTGAATTAAAATGGCCCGACCATTTAAAATGACTGGTCTGGTATATGTAGTGTTAATAACTTATATTTATATATTGATATGTTTTTGAATATATATATATATATATATGTATCTGTATAAATGTAGGTCTGATGGGAAATGGTGAAAACGCAGTGATGATGGAAATTCAGACAGGACGTGAGTTAACACTTTTGAAATATTTGAAAATGAAGCTAAAACCTGATGAACTCATAACCGTCATTCTGTTCCGTCGCCCAAGCCTTTTGGAGTTCTCCCTAATTGACCCACGTCAGTAGCCTATAGGATTTGAAATTATAGGTCTCGAGGAAAGGAGAGACGATTATCAGTCAAATAGAAAGAATACAAACAAATATTAACGACCGGGACTTTGGCGTTAATCGAGACGAGAAAGAAAAGTAGTTGAGAATAATTTCTTTCTATTTTTTTATTTTTTATTTTTTAATAGTCGATTAAACTTGTCATTCGTTTCATTGAAAATTATATTCTATCAATGAAACCATAATGGCCATTTGTGACAGCCATTATTATAATTTTATTGTTGGTAAATCATATGTAAAACTTGTAATAATTAATGCGTTAAATTTACAATTTAAAAATTATAAAAAATAATATTTTTTTAATATATTGGGTTGGCAAGTAAATGATTGAGGATTTTGTCGATAGGTGGCCTTTTAAAATCACCAATGACTTAGTTACCAACCCAATATATTATATTTCTATATATCTTTTTGCATTAACATATTTATACAGTCATATAATGTAATATACATTTATTCTGTTACAGTATATATACTATACTAAATATCTTAGTATAAATATAAGAAAGTAAGATTTTAAAAGCGGAAGACATTCCAGGACATCGGCTTTATTGTACGTGCTGTCTTGGTCGTTTACAGCGAAATGACGTAGGATGAAAATGAATAATGTATGGGAAAGCATATGTAAGCGTAGATAAGAATCTTATCAAAAGAAACGATCAAAGAGATGTTCTATGAGGTCACGCTCGAGTGGTGCCGTCTAATTTATTGAGTGCAACGAAACGGTGATATGGCGAAGGCTACTGTCAGGATTGGACAATAACAAAATGATGACACATTTAAAATAATAATAAATATATATATATATAATAAAAAAAAAATAATCGTAATATCCAATATAGAAGATAAAAATAATAAAATAATACAAAAACACAGTCATAATATTACAGATAACAAATAATAAAAATAAAAAAGGGAAATAACGATAAGTGATTGATTAAACAATAATATAATATTTAATATGAAGAAAAAATAAAATAATAAAAATAGAATAACACTTACAATAATAATGATAATAATAATAATAATAATAATAATAATGATGGAGAAGAAGAGTAGAAGAGAGAATGAGCGAGAGGACGCTTCTAGCGATTTGAATCCGGCGTGTGGCATTTCAAAGGCCTAGTTAGCATTCGGTGTCACGTAGAGCCCACGGTTTAATACATCAAAAACGCCGGATTCTGTCGCCACCCTCTTCGTCGTACCTCCCGACTGTTCCAACACCCCCTAGAGGGTTCACCGGTATTCATTTGTTCAGCCTTGCAACCCTCTCGAGAACTCTGTGCGTGTCTTTTGTTTTGACCGACACGAGTTCTGATTGGACCGTTCGTCAAGTTCCGCCGGCCATGGCAGCCTTTTCCTGGGCTAGGGATATCGGGCCAATAGCCTCTTCGAGGGCGTTCCTGGGCGGAGATTCAAATACGTCCTGCATCTGTCGCTGCTGCTGTTGTCGTTATTATTATTATTATTATTATTATCATCATAGTAGTCGCGGTGGATAGAGAGAGAGAGAGTAAAACGAGAAGTATGTATATCTGAATATCCATGTGATATTCGCAACGTCGGTAAAAGCGGATTTTCTCAATAGTTTCAAGCTTACTCCGAGCGATGGCGCTAACGGTACGATTTTTTAACTAATTGTAAACATTCGATATATATGTATATATATATAATTATATATATAGGTAATTATCGTTTTAATATATATTTTCTCTTTATAATCATATTAAGATGATTTTGTTGTTTTGTATCTTCTAATTATCTTTATTATCATCTCGTTACTTAATCGATTTTTCTAACACTTCAATAGACGCTCGATCTAATTTATCTTAATCGAGATCTAATACATATTTCGATTATCGATCGATACATTCATCAAAGAGGTAGCCATTTTATTTCGTTCAAGTCAAGTAGACAATTTTGCAAATGAGTGTTCGCGAAATTAGTATTGACCTTTGTGAATTTTATCGTCTGATAAATATATTTTATTAATACGAGTTGGGAATAATGCGTGTTAGAACTTTTATAATCGATATTATATTAATATTTCAATAATTCTCTTGTTCAATCGCAATAATGAATTTCAAAGGAAAAAGTAGTGTTATGTAATAGTGTATGTGTATAGAATTTTGTCATTATCGTGATAAACATTTTGTCATTATTGGAATTTGTTAATTCGTGCAGTGTCAACACGTTGAAACTGATTCTGAAATGAAAAGAAGAAATTGGAGTTCTCTTTGAAAAAGTTTGCAGTACCTGTCATCAGTACGAGTACGTATATACAGCAAATAGATAATAAGTTATTTTAACTTTTACATGTAACTGTATAGGGTGTCCAACAAGGGGGATGATTCTACGTGAAAAATTAGGTTAAAAATGTAGAATACAATTTTATCATAAACAAAGCTTTTTGTTGTATATATATGTAATAATGTATAAAACATACTTGCATATGTTTATGGTATAAAATATAGAATGTAATAATTGATTATATAAAAAAAAGAATATAAAGAGGATAAAGAGAGATGGGGAAGGGTAGGGGGGATATATAAATGCAATCGACTAAGTTTAGTATAGCTCATCCTGACAAAAAGGTCAGAGGTTTTAATATCCTCCGTTGGACACCCACTTGGCAGCGATAATTCGAATTAATAAGCGCAAATTGTCGGGGGGTCTCGGTTAATATATATCGTGTATTCTTATTCGCGTGCCGATTCCGGTCTTTAGTTTCTCATAGGCTTTAATCCACCATGACAAACAATTAGCGACATTTATCATAGCTTTTACAATTACGTGTATACACAAAAGAAAAGAAAAAGTATAAAAATATCGTTTAATGATTGTATAATTAATCAAAAATAGTATAGAAATCGTGTCACACATAAGTTTCTTCAAATCATTATTTAAATTCTTTAGTATGTATATATATGTATATGTGTAAAAAAAGTTATATATGTTTATAGTGTAAAGTGTATAATATAATAGTTTATTTATTATATAGTTATATTAATTATATTATATATAATATAATAGTTAATTGTGTGTGTGTTATTACTTTTATAAGAAGATACAAAAATAGTATAGTAATACTATAGTAATTACTAATAGTATTAATATACTATAATATATTATAGTTTTATTCATTATATTATATATAATATAATAGTTAATTATAAGTTATTACTTTTATTAGAAGATACAAAAATAATTATAGTAATAGTATAGTTATTAGTAATAGTATTATATTAATATACTATAATATATTATAGTTTTATTAATTATATTAGATATAATATATTAGTTAATTATGTTACTACTTTTATTAGAAGATACGAAAATAGTAACACATAAGTTTCTTCAAATAATTATTACAACCATTTCGTACTTAATTATTCTATTTCATTTTATTTTCTTGTTTCTTTTCTTTTGTGTTATTTTATGTTAAAAGATATAGAAATCATGTTACACATAAGTTTCTTCAAATTGTTATTTCAACCCCTTTTCATATGTAATTACTCTACTAATTCTTCTTTTTTATATATACTCTTGTATTTCTTCGTGTTTTTTTTCTGCGTTTGTTTTATCCTAGAAAAACGAAAAATCGACTTATTCGGCGAAAGCAAAAATATTCTCTCTTTATCCGTTGCGATATTATCGCTTATGCTTGCATTATTAATTCTCCCCGCGTAGAAGATAAGGATTTTCATGTAAAAACAGGGCGCGATTCGTTGCGCTAATGCGGTCAGTGCCGAACGTGCTACTAGGTGCTTTCTCATAGGACGAAAAGAGAAACAGGGGAAAAAAGAAACAAAAAAGAAAAAAAAAAGTATAGGCAGGTAGACAAGCAAGCAAGCAAGCAAGCAAGCAAGCAAGCAAGCAAGCAAGCAAGCAAGTAAGCAAGTAAGCAAGCAAGCAAGCAGGCAAGTAAACCCAACAGTGGTGGTTGTGGTGGTGGTGTTGATGATGGTGGTAGTAGGACTCTATGGTTCGTCTATCCACACAAGGGGCGAACGCGCAAATGGCGCTCATTTGTACTGATAGGGATCGTTGGTCATCTTGCAAAAAGCGCGAGGCTTAACGACCGAGATGTGCCTATGCGATATCTCGTCACAGATCCGTCAGTGATATCGAGCCTTGGCACCAACGATCGGCCCTGCTGGAATTAAAAATGTATTACGAGAACTGTCCTTCCTTTTTCCTTCTCTCTCTCTCTCTCTCTCTCTCTCTCTCTTTCCTTTTCTTTCTCTCTTTTTTTTATTGTTATTTTTACAACATTTTTTTACCATCTTCTTCATCATCAACATCATCATCATCATCTACTTCTTCTTTCTCATCGTCATCATTCACTTCTTCTTTTTCATCGTCATCATCTACTTCTTCTTCTTCTTCATCATAATCATCTACTTCTTCATCTTCATCGTCATCATCTGCTTTATTTTATTTCTTTGAATCATTCACAAAGAAATTTTGTTGTTAAATCTCTGATCCAAGGGTTTACGTGATCTCATATGGAAGTTTGTTCATAGACAGGGTATACAAAGTGAGTGTGAGAGAGAGAGAGAGAGAGATAAAATATTTTTGTAACGGGTGTAAAAAAAAAAAGAAGAAACAAACAAAATTGGACAGTTAAAATCAGTGCATCGCGACGGACGGGGTTATGACGACGAGAAGAGTGAGAGGAAGAGAGAAAAGAGAGGAGGGTCAGGGAAGAGAAGGGTGAAGGGAATAAGTGGGTGGAAAGGGTGGGACATCGACGGGTAATCCACTCGATTTCGAGTGGGTGCAACTTCGAGTCGCGAGCAATTTTTGTTGACTGCGGCTCTACCACACACACACACACACACACACATATATATACATATACACAGATCACGCGAGATCTAGGGCTTTTTTTATGTGTTTTTTTTTTTTGTTCACGTTGGATACACAACTAAAGAGAGAAAGAGAGAAAGTACACTCGTCGGGGTTCGTTCATTCGCTTGCTAGGTAGGTCTCTACTGCCGACGGTTCTGTTGTTGCCATTGGAGAGATGCCAATTTTAAAACTGGATTTTTTAAAGCGTACCCGCACGACGCGAATTCGACGGAAAGGTTTGCTTATTTGTTTTGGAAAAAGAGAAAGAGAAACTTGTTCAAAGATCAGCTACAAATAAGAAAGATAGAAAAGGAAACAAATTTTAAAACAAAGACAACAACGAATCGTCCACCCCACACCCATTCCCTTTTCATTACCGCGCGAAAATACAAATAAAAAAAAAGAAGCAAATCAAAATGAAGTATATGGGTGGGGGGATTTGGTTAATTAAAACTTGTGTTGTTCTTTCGCAAATATCACAGCTCGTATTAACGATCACGTAACCCTTTCATCATACTTATCAGCCGATTAATCTCTTCAACGGACTTATAGATGAATGCACGAGTTCCATCAACGCATAAAATTCACCCACGTTTGCTATTATGTTTAACACTCTGCGGTACCGGTTTACGATTTTTCGTTTTAATATTTATAAGCTTTTTGCTAGAGTTTTTTATTTTTTTTATTTTCGCACATCCTAGTATACAAGTAGTATTTAGTTTCTTTTTTTTTTTTTTAAACCAACCGTGATTGAATGAAAAATATTTCTGCAAGATTTTTACAATACTTTTTTTTTGAACAAATATTGTTTCTTTTATTTTATTATTAATCATTATCACACTCGTTGGTATTATATTTAAACAAATTTAATCGTGTTTTATGATGATTTAAAACATTCCACAAAATAATGTGTAGTTTTCAATATATTTGTTATCTTATTTTTTTTTTTTTTGGGGAATTTTTTTGCAAGTTACTTTTCATCGTTAAAATTAGACTACTGTTAACTCGAGTAAAGGGACATTGAAATAGTCGCGAAATTCTTATCGTTGGTTAGTCGACGTTCACATTGAGTTTAATTAATCCTCAGCAGTAGTAGTAGTAGAGGTTGGTAATATATAGGATGCAGTGAACTTGCTAATATTTGAACGTTATCGCGAATCTCTAGGGTCACGCTTTGTCCGTCATCGTGTTAGAAAAAAACTAAAAAAAAAAAGAACCAAACGTTTCTCGTCATAGCAGACTGTTGGTTGGGGAAGAAGAAAAAGAAGAAGAAGAAGAAGAAGTAGAGGAGAAGGAGTAGGATGGGAATAAGATGAATAAGAATAAAAATAAGAATATAAGAACATAAGAATAAGAAAGAGCTGAGAAATGTCAGCCGGCAAATTGGAAGTAGTTGGGCAGACTACGGCAGCACCGACGTCAAATAAACATGCCAGGACGAGCAATTTCGAATATTAGAAGGTCCCGCAGGGTAGGTGCATGCTGCGTCAGGACGCGTGAGCTACGGTGATGACGTTCGACCACAGGACGCATCAGGGACTCACTTGCATGGCCGATGCAATTGCAAGTGCCGACCGCAAAGCAAATCAGCATTGCCTGCTTGCTTGCTTGCTTGCTTGCTTGCATGCATGGTTGCCTTGGGAATTAAGGATTTCTCTTCTCTTCGTTTATATTCCATCTTTATATCTTTTTTTGCAAGTTTTTAACACGCTAGATATTTTTGAAAATAACATGAGAATGAAACAATATTTACGACCATTGATGGTCTACACAATGTTAAGTTGTGGTCTAGCAATCATTGCATTTGAACGTAAAGATCGATAAGTTTGTTTTAATGTTTAATTGATGTTACGTTGTATTTTTATAATTATTTCTGGTTTTAAATGGAATAACTTTAAAGATAGAATATGAATGAGAGAAAAGAGATAAGTTGAAATATATGTACTAGCATGTTAGAGTGTTTTATTGTGCTGTGACTTATCAATGAGGGTTATAATTGACGAGCGAATGAATCATTTATTCCTCGGCCATTTCGATTCGTCGAATTCCGTCTACCCGTTACGTTGGCATCCTAATATAGTTCGTAAGAGGGAATGAGAGAAAGATATATATTTGTATTTAGATCGAGGTCAATCGAAAATAAATTCCGTTAGTGTGCGTATCATATCGATGATGATGCATCCTATCGCGTATTTTAAATGGATGATATAAAAAGAAAAGAAAAAGAAAATGATGATAAAGATAGAACTTTATATATTTTTTCTTCTCTTTATCAAATTTTTTTGTGTCTATTTCCCTTTCTTTTCTTTACGAATCGTCCTGATGAATTTAAACACTGTATAATTATTGAGAACAAGAAGGGGAAGAAGAAGTATTCGTAGAAAGGCGATCGACGAAACAAAGCACTCGTCTCATTCGGAGCTTGGGGGTTGGGGTAGGGGGATGGTTAGGTGGAGGAGGATAATTTTCTAGCTAAAGGGAAAAAGGTAAGAATCTTACTTAGGGTAGGACTTATTTAAATAATCTTTCAGACTCGACTCTCGTCGAGGGTAAGGCAAGAGAGGGGGTTGGTGGGAAGAGGACTGGGGGTTGCACACACCCTGTAATCTCGGTCACGTGCAGCAGAAACATAAATGGAGGGGTGAAACGAGAAGAACTATCGTTCGTTTTAAAACATAGTCAAGTTGTTCAACCTAACGCGTTCCTCCGTCGCGTCTCTTATTCTCATTCTCATTCTCTCATTTTATCCTCGTTGATCCGATAAGTATCTAATAGGAATGTACTACGAGCTTGTAATAATGTTACACAATGGCTTTGTGTATTGCGTTGGTGGTGTAAGCTTTTATAAAAATTTATATATCTCATCTTTATCCAAGTTGTATCTACGATTGGGTAATGGTTTGAGATCATTTTTGTTAGAATAATAATAATAATGATAATAATAATGAAAGAAAGGGATATACAAATAGCTTGTGGTTTGGTTAGAATTTGTGTAGATAGTCAACGTCTTAATAATGTAAGACGTTATCTAGTTGCAATCTGTATGGGTTTCATATAGGATCAATTTCGTAAGATTTAGAGCTAACGTAGGGACACCATTTGAAAAGAAAACTTTCTTTAAAAGAAGAAAGGGAAGGGGTTGTCGCCCTCGAGAGAGTAAGGGCAAGAAAGAGAGAGAGAGAGAGAGAGAGAGAGAGAGAGAGATTGGCCGTAGTTGCTATCGTCGAGAGAGACTGGATAAGGAGGTGGGTTGGGGTTGGGAGGAGAGCAAGGAAACATGCCGACGACGTTTCAACGATGACTAGCGAATACTGGACCCTAGAGTAAAAGAGAAAGAGAGAGAGAGAGAGATCGTGATTCTGAGAAAAGGCCAAGTTGCTCGGCCGGTACGATAGAGTCATCACGTGTCGACGACTAAGATAGTGCTTTTATTGTAACACATATCGAACGTGGGTACCAGCTGGAGTCTTCGGGATAGGTCGATGACGAGGTGCTAGGGCTAGGAGAGGTGGAATGAAGAGAGAACTACGTTGAACGTTCTTTTCCTGGGCAACAGCAGCAGCAGTATCTGAAAGAGAAAGAATAAAAGAGAGAGGGAGAGAGAGAGAGAGAGGAAACGTATTGCGGGGTAAGTTGTCCTGTATCACAGTGGGGCGTCTCGATGCCCAGTATGATTGATCTGACACGTAGTCGGGGCACCTTGGTGTGCTCGGGGCACACTTACCTGATCCCTCCTATCCTCCTTCGCACGAAGACTGCCTTGTAATGGATAATCGAAGGGTTGTCACGAATTTGTCAGTGAAAGAAGACATAAGATGAAGAATCTTTCTTTCTTTCTTGTTTTCTTTTTTTTGTTTTTTACTTTTAACGGTGTTAACATACAACGTCTTTTCTATATTTGGTATTCGTTTAAAAGTCATCGAAATTTTACTGTTAACTTATTATACGTATTATTAGCGCGATTACTATTAAGTTGGTAACTCATCATATGATTCTTCTTGATAATTAAATCGTTCCGCTGGAATCGTTGAGATGTAGAAATACGAATGTTGCATACAGGAAAGAGATGATAATTAAAAATTATCTAGTGAAACGTGACACATAGGTTGAAGGTTCTAGTCCTTTACTCTCTCTCTCTCTCTCTTTCTTATTCAGTACATTTTTATTATATACATATACACACACATATGTATTAGAGCTAACGCATTATCGTAAGTACGAGATTGCGTGTTTCAATTATCCGTGGTGCTTCGCTCGAAGGGATGTCAGGATCGTTTTTATCCTTCTCTCTCTCTTTAGCTGTTCCAAGTCCCACTCCTTCTTGATCGTTCCCTTCGCGGTCCATAACGCGTAGAATCGCTTCATCATAATCGGTCATCCAACGTTTTTCTTAGCAGTCGGACCCCCTGCTGCCACAACGCCCGGATATCTTAGCATCGAAATGCCGCGCTGACAGGCAAAGAATTTGATATCGTGATTAGCTCGTTACGGCATTGTGGCGTTAACGCGTTACCACAGCTCTCGATCTCGCTCGAGTTCCTTTTCAGCATCGAATCTCTAGGTGGCCAAGAAAGAGTGCCCTTCCTTCCTTCCTTCTCTTTATTCTTTTTCCTGTTTGTCTGGCCAGCAGATCGATTCCATGCTCAACGTGTAAATAATAATTATGTTCGGCCCTTTTTCGTCGTACGATAGATTTTAATCGGACATGAAGCCTTTTTATACGACTATATGCTCTTTATTTATATATATTGGTATTGCCATCATCATCATCATGAATATTATTTTGAAATATGTATTACTAAATAATTTACAATGAATTGTTGTTTGCTGATTGATAAGGGCAATCATATTCCTTTAAGAAATTCTTATTACAAACATATGTGTTAAGTATATTATCTAAATCCTATTTATATCGTTGAGTAGGGGGTAGGGAAGGGTAGGGGATTATATATTCTAGAAGAAGATCATCGAACGTTGGGGAATTTTCTAAGGTGGCAAAGGATAATTCGGATTTTTCCTACACTCTTATTTGCACTTCGTATCCCTTCGAGCCATAGGTTGTTCATGAGGGGTAGGGGGTGCACTTCGTTGCGCTCAACCATGGCCTCATTACCAAAGCAAATATTTTATAGTCGAGCTACCTCTCTCTCTCTCTCTCTCTCTCTCTCTTTCTCTTTCTCTTTCCTTTTTTCCCGGTCGTCGGTTCTTCTCACCCTTCCCCTTTTCAACGAGCAGCAGCAGCAGCAGCAGAAGCAGCAGAAGCAACAGCAGAGTCAATGTAAAAAAAGGCCTCGAATGAAGTTCCTCTTTCCTGTCCTCCAATCTCTACCCTTTTTCTCCCTTCCGCCATCTTTCAACTCGATTGAGAGAGAGAGAGAGAGAGAGAGAGAGAAAGATAAAAGGGACGAAATAAAAAGTGAAATCTCTTTTCACTGGCTCCCGCGAGTTACCTTTCAACTCGTTTGTTTTAACATCCAGAAGACCCTTTCTTCTCTTCCTTGCTCTTTTCACCATCACCACCCCCTTCTATTCCTTTTTTTTTCTTTTTTTGCCGACTCGTCGATATTCCAAGACGAGTTTGGATCGGTGTTAAAAATTAGATGGGTCGTAGGACGCGTGTTGTAGTGGGTATATCACCGACAATTCACAAAGAAGACACTAGAAGAATCTTCGTAGTAGTAGTTCTTAGGGAAAATATTAAAATTACTTCTTCGATTTCTTTTCTATTTGCCATCTCCCTACCCTTCTAGAACCCTCACCCCCACCTCTACCCGGATATCCATCTTTTGTCTTCTTTCTTTTTTCTAAACCCCCATTTTCTTTTAATGTCTCATCATTATTATTATTTTGATTGATTTTCATTACAAAAGAATTGTTAAACGGGAAGAATCATAATCGTCATGGAATAAGTTCTTGTTCCTACCAAAACACGCCCAGTCTTCCGCTTTTCGAGAAACGTACGATGAGATTCGAATGAACTTTATGGGTCGGACTACTCGATCGATTTCCATAATATGCTTAAATTGATCCTTTGGCTGACGGTGGCGGTGTATCCTTTAGGATTCGATTGAATCGTCAATTTGTCTAGCATTATCCAGGACGTAAGGAAGGATGGTTATAGTGAAAGGAGGTAGGAAAGGAATAGTATTGCAGTGGTGGTAGTGGGGGGATGCAGGGAAGATGAAGAAGAAGAAGAAGCAGAAGAAGAAGAAGAAGAAGAAGAAGAAGAAGGGAGGAATGAGGTGCAGGATGTAAGGGGGGAATGGTGGGGATTGTAACAGTGTGGAAGGGGAAGGAAGACCGAACGTCTCCAAAGGATTTCGTGTATTTAGGATAACAAGCTGCTCCGCCCCTGAATTGGTATGCAGAGACCCACCGAGTAACTCCTTTATATTGACGTATCGTGGAACGTGATCCAAATACATGCGACATTATACCGAATTGCGAACAAAGCGGTGTGTGCCGTTTTCGTTGTCGTTGTCGTTGTCGTTGCCAGTCGTTGCTGTCGTGGCAGTCTCGTCAAATTGTCCGTGAATAGAAAACAAATCGTCCGTGAGGCAAATTCATGCCTTCGAAGCGTAATCTATGTACGAATCGATTTCTACCATTTCAAACCAGACGGAATATGCCTCTCGATAACCGTTTCGCGTGCCCGTTTCTATATGGGATATCTACTTCCATATTGTCCAAGAATAGAACACATTGAACATATGTATATATATATAGGTATAGTTCATATTTTTATGGTATTTAATTTAGATACATTTATTTAGATTTCTTTGTTATAATAGTAATTTTGTTATTTTATATTAGATATTTTTTTGAATATATAGTTTCTTAAAATATAAATAATATAATATATACTGTATATATATATGTGTTTTTATTATTATATTAAATAAATTAATATTTTATTATAATATTATACTATTATAATATTAATAGTATACATATATATACTATAAGTGTTTTTATTATAATATTAAATAAATTTATATTTTATTATAATATTATACTATTATAATATTAAATTAATATTGTATAATAATATTATACTATTATAATATTAATAATATAGATAAATATACTCTATAAGTGTTTTTTTTAATTATAATATTAATATTATATATATATTTATAAATTATTTATTTAATATTTAAATTTAATTTCGTTATTTTATATTAGATATTTTTTTGACTATAGTTTCTTTGAATATAAATAACATAACACAATTATACATACATTGTTGGGTGTATTTATTATAATAATAATATTTTATTAATTTAGAAATTATTAATTTAATATTTAAAAATAATTTTGTTATTATATATTAGATATTTTTTGAGTATAGTTTCTTTGAATATAAATAACATAACATAGATATACATTACCTATATGTTTCTTTTTTAATTATAAGACTAATATCCTATTAATTATATTATTTTACTATTGTAATAATTACATATACATTTTTTGTAATATATAATAAATAACATTAGCATATGAAATTTATTTTTATAGACACGAGAAGAAAGAAAGAAAGAAAGAATGAAAGAAATGGTGTTGTAGGGAGTTAATTAAATATCTCGAGCATATCTTTTCGATCTTAAATGTACGTGTGCAAAGTATGTTTCCTGATCTCGTATCTACGTAACGAGGAGGTCGTGTACATCGAAGCGAGAACAAACATGAGAAACTTAGAAAAAAAAAGAAAATACATAGGCACACAAAAAGAAAAAAGAAAAAAAAAAGTGGAAGAAAAAATGAAATAAAAGAAAAGGAAATGAAAATAAAAGAAAACGAAATATATGCGAAAAGGGGGATGCTGTACCTTTCCGCGATCGCGTCGGCTAAATAACAAAGTAACCGAAGATGGATATCCGTTTCAAATATTCACGCCCTTTTCGCGCCGTCGCGTGAAATTGATGCGTTTAGGAACCCCTTTCGCGTCGGTAGGCGGACAGTTACTACGGCATAAATATTGCCAAGAGCCCTGCTGACCACATGGCACAGATACGGCCCTGGTTAATACAAGTTCTTCTTCTTCTTCTTCTTCCTCCTCCTCCTGGACATGGTTGTTATGCTCGCGGCTACTTTATTTCGTGACTTTTGTGATAAATTAAAAAAAAAAAAAAAATAAATAAAAGCAAAAAAAAAAACAGCAGAAAAAAATAAACATCCTTTAAAATTGAATTAACCAATTAAGTCTCACATTTACGTTGATTATATTTATCATATGTGCACATAATTTTGAAACATTGTAAAAATATACATTTGAAACATTTCATTCTATGATTTATTTAATATTGTTTATTATTTGTAGGATGAGATAAATGTTTAATTTATTGTTGATAATAATTCGATATTTAGCAAATATTTATTGTATGTAGTTTGTTGTACAAAATTAGGTACAAATTGTGCACCATTTTTAATGATAAAATGATTATTATTTTTTGTACACTGTATATAGAACGTTGATTATATTCTATTTAGGTAATATAAAGGTATTTTAATGGTGTACGATTTTTATATAATAATATTACAATATATTTATAAAATATCGTATATAATATATACAGTATGTATCTGCACGTATGGCAAATAAAAATAATATAAAATATATATATATATATATATATATAGTAAATATTTAAAATATTTAATTTATAATTTTAATTTAAAATAATAATTATAATTAAAAATTATAATAAAAATATAAGTAAATATAACAGTAATATAAAATATAATATAAAAATAAATATAAAATATAAAATAAAAGTAAATAAAATATAATATAAAATATAAAATAAAAGTAAATAAGAGTAATATAAAATATAAATTAAATATAAACTAAAAATAAATAAGAAAAATAGAAACATTTGTTTGAGATTTCGTTAGCAAGGTAATCGTATTTACAAATTTGTTGAAATACCCACACATTGAAATATCTCCCTAATAACACATATAAACAAAACATTTTCTTTTTCTAACCACTTCGTATTAATTGTTCTCGGTAATGTTTACATTTAGATTAAAACCGTACGACTTATATTATCTCAGTTTAGTTTGTTTTCATCCGTTGAGGATTACACATCAGTGTAGTTATTTTATCATAGATAAAGATTTTGAAATTTTGGTAATCCAGGTAGAATACAGGTACATTTATTTAATTATAATTATTACTAGTGTATTAATTAAATCACGTTTAGTTGGATATCATAATTCTCGTGTTAACAACAAAATTATTTAAATATTAAATTTTTAAATACAATTATTTTTGAAAATGCAATCGATTTAAATGAAAACATGATTTTTTTTAAAATTTATTTTTATTAATACAATTTTATATCTTTCTTTTTAGGTTGTATCATTCATTCTATAAATAGTTGAACAGTAATTTGTTTTTTAATTTATTTTTATTAACAAATTTTACTTTTATTTCTTTTTATGTTGTAT
>NW_015149037.1:211667-231751 GCF_001465965.1 Polistes dominula | reverse complement strand
CTTTTTATGTTGTATCATTCATTCTGTGAATAGTTGAACCATAATTTGTTTTTTAATTTATTTTTATTAACAAATTTTACTTTTATTTCTTTTTAGGTTGTATCATTCATTCTACGAATATATTTTTTACAAAAGGTAAATGTAAAATTTACGTGATTTATATAAAGATTTATATAAATGTAATATACTCGTATTTTATAAAATGTATAAAATTTGTAAACTATTTTATAACGAATAAGATTGAATTTCTCGTAGGAAGCAATTTTTTTTCTGTTGCGAAATGTTCATCGTACAAATCTTTCTTTCTCTCTTTCTCTCTTTCTCTCTTTCTCTCTCACGAGAGAGTTCGTATTTGTTCAGGCATCTCCATAGGAAATACAAGACGACTAAGAGATTATTCGCGGCACACGTTGCGTGAATATATAATAGTGCGACGTGTTTATGTATCCAGCTATGACAGGCACTTCCGTTTCCGTCCTGAGTTCTCGACTTCGTTCCGTTAGCGAGCGGGTAAATGTGTTTACACCACTGTTCTACACCGTATGTCATTAGCAGTCGAAGAACCATGGAACTGACCACCACTATCATAATCATTATTACCACCATTATAGGGGTGTTCATTTAAACGGGTGGTTAATTTTATCCAAAAATATTAGGTTGATTTATTTTAAAGACAATTTGTTTCTTTATATTTTATCATACATTTTTATTTTTATTTATTGAAGTGAAAACTTCTTTAGAATAGGGAGTTATTTGAAAACAAATGAAACGCGGCGGTGAGGAAACGGAGCGGCGGACGGCGATGTAACGGCCACGATATTTAGTAAGAAGAGAAGAAGAGACAAACATATAGGATTGAGCTTGCGAGAGAATGAGACACAATATAGCTATACAGTTTTTCCTATTCTCGGTTTTCTTCTTATGCGCTGCTTCGTAATCCCCACTTCTGGCTACTAAGCTTTGTATATGTGTGTGTTTGTGTGCGACTGCAACTACGAAGCGTACGTGGACTCAAATAATATCGATACTAAACCTATACTAATATAGTGGTCAATCGAAGAACTACCTTGAAAACAGAAGATAGTTCTTCGACTGGCCGCTAGTGTTCGCATTTTTCTCATAAGCTAAACTATTTTTCATGAAAACTGTAAAAAAAACCTCCAGTATCAGGATAATTTACAATCCTTTTTTACTGGATAATACTGGTAATACAATATCATATCTTCTCAGTGTAAGGCTGAGTCGACGCAACTGCGATGTAAAGTTGTTGCTATTTTTTGATTTTAATATAACAACAATGTAGAATGTTTTTTGTAGGATGATAGGTCATTCGCACATTTTACTTAACATGTTAGTCGCCCAGCGCGATTCGGTTGATTTCGGTTTCCGAGATATTTGCAAAAAACACGCATTTTTCGTACTTCCCGAGCACCTAGCTTAAAACAGATTTCAGAAATCGATTCCTCGGGCTGAAAAACATGGAATATCAAAAATGCATCCATCTAGAAGCAGTTGGTGCATATTTTGATTTCAAAGCTATTTTGACTGGACTATGAGTTTCTCGCCAGGCCCAAATCCGACTGTGTTGGCGCGCCGTAACGGAAACAAGCGGTAAGCAAGAATATAAGATATAACTAAAATATTATGATATTATTTTATGATATTATTATCTTCTATTTGTCTCAAAGAATAACGTATAAAGTTATATTCTTTGAAGTGAAAACTTCTTTAGAATAGGGAGTGATTTGAAAACAAATGAAACGCGGCGGTGATGAAACGGAGCGGCGGACGACGATCTAACGGCCACGATATTTAGTAAGAAGAGAAGAAGAGACAAACATATAGGATTGAGCTTGCGAGAGAATGAGAAACAATATAGCTATACAGTTTTTCTTATTCTCGGTCTCCTCTTTATGCTCTGCTACGTAGTTATCGCTCCTGGTTGTATATGTATGGGTTTGTGTGCGACTGCATACTATGAAGCGTGGACACATATTATTTCAATCCTATACCTGTTTGTAGGTAGGAGCGATAAAGGGGTAGAATAATAAACAGAGATAAGCACGTAGGTGTATGTGACAAAAGAATAGGGTTCAAACGAACCGACGGTCCAAATAAAGAAAGAAGGTGCGTGGTCTGTTTTTTTCAACAAAAGTGTCATTCCTTTTCTATTGAAAAATGTTTCTATTTTATTGAGAAATTCATATTAAATTCTTTATTTCGCAAATATTATAATTCATAATTATGAAATATGTAGAATATAATAATTGTATTGTCTGCAATAATTTACAAAAAAAAAAAAAACACGATTGAAAGATACATCAGAGAAAAATAAATATCATGTGTGTAAATCACACGTGTTGGAAGTGAAACCTTCAAAAAACTAAGTTTCGAGATAATGAGACAGTTTCAAGAGTAAAATAATTGTAGGATTTATTTGTTATAATATTAATATTATAATATAATTATAATAATATTGTTACGAGGCTCGTTTTTAAGGCTCTTTGGCTTGAATTTGGAATAGTGTAGTTTTTATCAGTTATTTCACTCAGAGATCATACCGGTGCCCTTTGTCATTTTTGGTAATAATATTATAATAAATAAACCCTACAATTATCTTACTCTTGAAACTGTGCATTCGTCTCATTCTTTCGAAACTTAGTTTTTTTAAGGTTATACTTGTAACACGTGTGATTTGCATACATGATATTTTATTTAGGATCTATGTAAAATTGTATATTAAAATTGAAATATTTTTCAATATATATTATATTTATTATTAACCCTTAACGAACGAGCGTAGTTAGATATACAGTTAAGTTGTCGTGAGTATGGCGGTATTCGTTTGTTAAGGGTTATTAATATATTAAATATCAATAATATATATAATACATTAAATATTGATTTATATATTACATATTAATTTTAGTAATATTAATTAAGAATAGTTTTATATATTAATTAAATTTAATAATAATTTAAATTTATTAAAATTAATAGTATTAAAATTAATTATAATAGTATAATAAAATTGTAACATTTATAATACATAATATATATTAAATATCTATAATATATAATATATAAAATACTATATATAATACATTAAATATTAATAATATTAAATATCTATAAAATATATAAATATTAATCAATTTATATATATATTATATATTTATTAATATAATAATTTAATTGAATAATAATTTAAATTTATTAAAATATATTATAATAGTATAATTTTAATTTTATAATTATTCTGATACTATTTATAGCTATTTATAATTAATAGTATAATATTAAATATTTATTATATTAATATATTAATATTTATTATATTAAATATTTAATATATATCTAATCTTCAGTTTTGTAAAAACAACACAAGCCTCACTTTTCTTTCTTTTTGCAAAAAACTTTTTATGAAAATTATGGCAAATTATTTTGTTTAATTCGTAAAACAATTTTTATTACAATCTTTGATAAATTATCGAATGATTTGTCGAAAATTAATACATTGTATCATTAATAGTTACTGTGAGAAATATTCGGGATCGTATTACCGATCGATCATTTAAGAATTTATTACCAAAAATTTATCAATGATCTCTCTTTTTTTTTTTTTTTATTTGATCGATTATTTTGATGAATTGATCGATAAGTTTCAGTTGACAAAATTATAATTAACGTTCCAGGTGTTCTGTTCCAAGAGTTAACTGTTATTAATTAAAATGAAATTATGGACACGTGTGTATATTGGTTCACACCTTTTATATTACCAACCACTCGTCATTTATCTCTTAAAGTCGTTTGTTTCTTTCTAATTTGTTTTTTTTCTTTATTTTTATCATCATTTGTGGTCGGTAGCTACACTACTACGGTGGTATTCATTCGAACTACAATTTACGGGGTTTCCTTCGTTCTTACAAACTACCATTAACTTAATTAATTAATCTTTCTCAAAGGTTTCCGAAAGTAATGCACTATGGGAAATACCGCTAGGGAACTATCATTAAAAAAAAGGAACATCAAAATACAAAAGTGGGAAATTAAAGTAGGATGTTTAGTTTGTGTTTGTCCCACAGATGATTTAGATGATTTACCTTTATTAAAAAAAAAAAAAAAAAAAAAGAATATTTTTTCTTAATCTATTCACGATCATCTAAATAAACGATTTTGTAATAATTTTGATTAACTATCTATTCGTAATAAAAGTAGTAAATAATAGATAAGAATTTGTACTAAAAAATATGTTTCTAGGATTTGCATTGACTATAAAAAAAAAGCTTAAGAAATTAATATTTAATTAAATCAAAAATTGAAACTTTAAAAAATTTATTTTAATTATTTGTATATTTAAAAATTTGGTATTTAAAAATTACATTTAATAATTTGGTATTTAAAAATTACATTTAAAAATTATTTGTACATTTAAAAAAAAAAAAAAACTAAGATAGTATTTAGGAAAACGTAGTAATTGGTGATGCTAGTGAGAGTTGTTACAGTGTTAGTTGTAAATGTAACGATGGTGGTGGTGATTCCAGTGGTGGTGGTGATGGTGGTGGTGGTAGAAGTGGTGGGAAGAAGAAGAAGGGAGTGGGTGGATGAATAGGTGGTTTAGGTGGGTGGGTAGGAATAAAAATCGATAGACACCCGGCGACGAAATTCTTAAGTTGGCAACGGGTTAGATAGGTAGTAGTGTGCTAGCTGTGGCACTGCAGGCAGGCAAGCAAGCAAGCAGGCAAGGGCCATGCGTTCAATGGTATATCATTGGCCAGTTCTGGGCGGAGTGGATAAGCGAAGTTGGGCGCCGGCAGCGATAGATACCGCTAATTATCGATCGTAAATAACTTTGCAGGAAGCCACGGCAGCTCGATCCTATCGGAGTCCTATCGTGTTGTTGGAGCCCTTCGAAAAAGCCAGCTCAGATGTGTTCCGGGCAAAATTCTGTTCGATGATATAGGTGGCAGACCAACCAACCAACCAACCAACCAACCAAGTGGATAAGTCAAAGGACTGGGAGTATGAGAGGTTTGGTGGGGTTAGGGAAGGGGATTCTGGGGTGCTAGGTAGGTTGGTTTATTGGTTGCTGCTGCTTCGAGCACAACTTCTCGACAATAAGTAAAACAAATCCTACTTGAGAAAATATTTTCTAGAGTCTCTTTGTAAGTTAACTTGGTATACGGTGTAATACAACGACGTTACTTCAAGTAGTTTGGATATATTACACTTGTTCTCTATCTGTACGTAGTTATTACAAGTAGATAAAGAAAGATAAAAAGATAGATAGACAGTAGTAATTGCGGTGAAGGGTTTCTAACCACCGGCATTATATAAGAACGGTCTCTAACGTATGATTTATTTCAGTACTATGGAAAACTAAATTACCATAATATGAATTAACCCTTTGGACTCGAGTCCTATTCTTTCTTATTTCGTGCAATTGCTTTTACATGCTTTACAACCCTTCTATACCTAATACATTTCCATTACATATATAGATATTACTTATATTTATTTCGTGTGAATAATAAAAAAAATCTTGACGTAATGTTACAAAAATTTGCACCCCTTTTTACAGGATAATCAGAAATGATTTTTAAGAAATTATATTAATTTTTCTTTTGATAATAAAATACTAAATTGTATATTATCTAATACTAATACTAATTTCTTTTGATAATAAAATAATAATATGTTTTATTTCTATTTCATTTATCATAATTTGTTTCAACAATTTTCTTACAATTACACGATGTAATATTTTATCTTAATCCTTTATGTACATAAAATGTCTTCTTCACATTCATCCTTTTAAAAAGAGGGGGAGAATAAAGTATCATGATTTCAAAGTCCTCAGAAGCCTTGATTTTACTTGAGTTAATGGCGTGGAAGATGATTGGTTGCCTTCGAAGGTGATAGCGGTAACTAGTCCGATGTAATGTGTACGGCATGTTAACGGCTTCCCTACTCCTTGTTGCTGTTTTATTTTTCTTTTTTTTTTTTTTGTTTTTGTTCTTTCTCATCCCATCCATCCCATCCTTTTTTTCTTCTGCATACACTCGATATGCAACCAACCACCGGCCATGATGGGCACGTCGATTCTCGTATCGATAACGTTTCGCGGTACTTTCTTCTTCTTCTTCTTACATTAGTTGAAGAAAACGATCAGAAAGATTCGTTCAAGCGTATTGAAGGGAGGGGGAGGGTATGGGGAAAGGGTGGGGTGAAGGGTGAGGGGGTTCGATGAACGATCGCAAATGTAAATGTATTGGGACACCGTTTGCACATTCATCGATTTATCCGACGTGTGACGAAGGATATATTATAAGATCTACTGCATCGATAAATGCATCGTCAAGAATGCAGGTAGAAATAATTACTCATATATATCTATATATACGTATATATATATATATATATATATATATACATATATATTATCGTGATCGTGATTATCGTTCTTTTAACGATGACGTGTATAACTTTTTTTTTTGTAGTTAAAAGGTTCGTTTCAAAGTAAAAAATAAACTATACATATGTAGATTATACTTTTAAAAATTGAAATATGAATATAATAATAATTATTGATTAAAGAATAATTATAAAATATAAAATCATAATCTTTACGAGTATAGGAGTTTCAATTCACGTTGGAATCGATCAAAGGGAAAAGAAACATATTCGTCCTTTAACACTTCTCTCTCGTTTTGTTTTACTACTAATAAAATGCGCTTGCGCAACTTGACTCTCTCTCTCTCTCTCTCTCTCTCTGTCACTTTTCTGATCAAGAAATCCTCTTTGAAATCTCGTTTCTAACCGGTGCTCTAGTAATCGTTGGTACACACGTTTTACGTGTATGTTATTGGTGTTGCTGCAGTTGACACCTTCCCTAAGCAACTGTATTTCCTTAGCTAGGTGGCAGTTTATGAGAAGCAGGAAGTCAAGTCGTGTTCATGGAACATTATAGAGGAGGGTTTATGGAAGATATCGAAGAAGAAGAAGAAGAAGAAGAAGAAGGAATTGAAGTAAAGGAAGGAAGAAGGAAGATCGATGAAAGAGATGAGGGTTGATGGTTGAGAAGGGATGGTGGGTAGTAGCAGAAAGTGAATGAGAGTAGAATAAAGTAAAGTATAAAGTATAGGTAGTACCGAAAAAGTCTCGCCCTATCATGCGGCTCGGCCGATATCGCGTTACTAGCTTGTCCTTTGATCTCGCGACACTTACAATTTTCCCGACTGGCGATATACCCTTATTTCGTTTGGTGCCACGCGAGTACTAATGAGAGGCTATGCTACTAGCTTTCTCTTCTCTATGAGAAGAGAGGGGTCTCACCACTATATCTGGTGAGCAGAGAGAGAGAGAGAGAGAGAGAGAGAGAGAGAGTCACCCTATAGGGCAAAAAGGGGTGATGATGGTGGAGTCTCTCAACGTAATCACAAGGCATGATGGCTCGTTTCTCTGGTGACTCCGGCAACCGTCAGACCTAGGCAAAACTACCTTGTTCGTTTGCTGGCTCGTTTCAAATCCTGTGTGTGGGTTCTACTATAGTTCGATCTATCTCTCTCTTTCTCTCTCTCTCTTTCTCTCTTGTTCATTCATTCTCTCTTTCTGTTTTACTTGGTAACCATTACGTCGTGTGAAACGTTAATACGACGGGCGTGTTACTAACGCCGCACACTGACGGTGTTAGGTGATAGCGCTATCGCCCATGCTTTAAAAGGAAATAGAGTGAGTGAGTGAGTGAGTGTGAGAGAGAGAGAGAGAGAGAGAGAGTCAAGGGAATAAGGAGATGGCCGATTACAAGGAATAAAGCTCTTACAGCCGGGATTTCATTTATCTTACTCACCTTGTTCGCTTACTTACTCTATCTTTCTATCTTTCTCTTTCTATTTCTTGTGGCAAGTAAGGGTGGATTATCGGTTGGCCGTAATGAGACTTTGATTTTGATAACACTCGTGGTGGCTGCTATGTGCCGATTACATAATGAAGTCTTAACGATAGTTTATATCACGCAGAAAAGTCATATTTATAATACACCCTATATAACGGATTAAAAAAAGAAAAAGAAAGAATGAGGGAAAGTTTTTTGGAATAATGTATCTATTATATTAGAGGGTGAATCTAAAGTTCGTGACGTTTTATTGCGTTGAAGTTCTATAGTTTGTAATTGTATAATGGGTAGTGTATTTTTTTTTTTTTTTTAGTAAAATATTAAAAATATAAAAAATAATAAATGTTATATAAATAAAATAAATAAAAAATAATTAATTTAATAATAATATTATATTAAATATTTAATATTATAAATAAATATTTATAAATGTATTTTATAATATTATAATAATATAGAATATTTATATTCAAGTATATAAACATTACATAGTATAACACAATACATCCAAATATAAAATATAACCAAAACAACATTTCAACTTATTATAATAATATAATAGATATTTAAATATATATTATGATGTTATAATAATATATATATATATATATATATATATATATATATATATATATATAATATTAAATATTACAAATAAATATTTTAATATTATAATCAAATAATAATAAAATATTAAATGTAAATATAGAAACTAATTTTTGGGTTCACCCTTTAATATTTCTATGATAGTTTTAAGAGAATATTTTCACGTGAAGTTGTTTAACGTAATACTTATATAGTAGACATATTGGCAATTAAGTCATTGCTGAGTTAAAAAAGCCATCTATCGACAAAATTCGCAACCACTTAGTTGCTAATCCAATAAAATATTGTTGTTTCTCTCTTACTAAAATGTTAATCGAATTTTTATTCGTTTCCTTTTTTATGTTACACCATTGAGATAGTAATCATGTGATGAACGTAATACAATATATTTAAATATAATATTCGCATTTGTATCGTTCGTCAAGTTAGTTTCAAGAACTCGTGTTAAAATAGTAGATAACCTTTAGTAGTTAGGGTGGTGGTATACAACACAAGTTCTGGTCGTTGCTCGAAGCATCGAAGCAAATACAATAAAACCCCTTTTATTTGTTCCTCGACGATGCTGGCTGTGATTCAACAATACTCGAACATAGAGAAAGAGAAAGATAGAAGATCGTAGGTGGCAAACAGTGGTGGTACGTTCACGTCAGTTACTTACCCCCCTAGGGCGATTTTTGCGAATTTTCCCTCGAACAAATCTGACCGTGGAAAGTATCCACTGGGATAAAGGGTAGATCTTTTCATGGTGGAGAAACCATTTCGAAAAATAGAAAGAGATAGAAGAAAGGACTAGAAAACCTTCTGGATGGCAAAGGAATTGCTTGAACTAGAGTGAAGAAGAAGAAGAAAGAGAAGCAGGAGTAGGAGGAGGAGGAGGTGGAGGTGTAGGTGGAGGAGGTTGTTGGAAACAGAGCAAACACTTGACGAGATTGCTGCTTTTGCGTTGCAAGCAACGCTTACTCCCTTTCCCGGAAATCCTTACTTTTGCCGAAAATCCGTAATCTTCCTGAAGGGCACGGATTAATTCCCTTGGCTTGTCACGTGCTACGTCTATCGTGATTCGAATCAATCTCTTCTTTATCTCTTTCTATAATATAATATCGACATTGTTTCTCCCTACAACAGAACGGGGTTGATAGAAGATACCAAAGAACTTAAACATATATTACATATCTATATTTATATAAATATATATAGAATTGATATATAATATAGAATTTTATTGATAATGTTTTTAAAGATACTTTTATCTTTCTTTTTAAAGATATCTATCTCCTTTTTTTTTTTTCTTTTTATAATATAATATCCAAGTTGTTTCTTATCATAACAAAAAGGGGTAGGTGGTAGGTGGTAGATAGGAAATAACTTAAATATATTAAATATATTTTTAATATATTATATGTAATATATTATTTATTAATATATTCAAAATTAAATAATAAAATATTTAAATACATTTATTATATTTATTATATTATTGTACTTATTATATATGAATAATTAAAAATTAAAAAATTAAATATCATAAAATTAAATATGTAATGAATGATTTTTCAAAGTATTTACATATATTGCCGTGAAGTGGATGATATTTTATTTAAAAACCAAGTGAGCGAATTTTTTCCCCAAAATTAATTAACAATAATTTAATTATAAATACTAGCAGCTACATTTTGATAAAAAATCTGGTAGATATATATTCTCCTAATCATAAATATTCGTCAAAATTAGATTTTTAGCAAAAATTCGTTAGGTACACTAAACTTGCAGCCGGACTCGGACTATTATGTGAATTAGTTTTTTACTTTATTCCTAACTGCTTTTTTAATTGAAATGAAAGAAAAGGTTAATTTGAAATTAAAAATTGTTATCTTTACCTGAAAAACATATATATATATATAGTTATAGATAGGAGAATTGTAATTTGATTAGATTGTTACTTTTCTCTAACGAGATTAGAAAGTATAAAGTTACAGTGAATTGACCAGGATCAGTTTACTAATCAAAAGGACATTTTGATACTTCGGATAGTGTATAATTACTATAGTAATACCTAATCAAGAAATCTCGTTTCTTGACCTGATACAATCATTGTAATTTGATATTATTCTCTTTTCTTAGAGATTTTGGATGAGAGTGGAATAGGGAAAGAATGGATGAAGAGGGTTGAGAGTATAAGAGAAGGGAAGGAGGGACAAGGTTGGGAGTGAGGGAGGTAGAAGTGAGAATATGGGACGAGTGGAGGAGGACAGGATGAAGGGAGAAGTGAGGGAGAGAGTAGTGCTAAGATAGGTTAAGAATATAATTGTAAAAGGAGTGTAACCCTTTGGGGAAGCAGTAAAATGTATCTATCTATCTATCTATCTATCTATCTATATTTAATATATAAATAGTTTATATATATATATATATAGGATTTTATTAACATATAACATATATTAAAAAATCAAATACGATTAAATGGTATATCATAAATAATTGCCGATTTCACTTTTTGATAATTTTTCTTTCTTTCCTTTTATTTAATCTTTTTATTTTTTCCTGTCTTTTATTTAATTTATTTTATTTTCCCTTTTGTTTTTTTTTTTTTTTTTTAAGTCTTCGTATCTTCGGGTGCAGGTGAAAAGAGTATCGAGAACTGGTTTTGATATATCCTTAACCTTCGAGCCGATATTCTGCGCTTCACGAGGTGCTTCTGGGGGAGGGTCCTGAAGGAGCAATTAAGACTGAAGTGTTTCCTGCAAGGTGTGACTCGTAGAAACGAACGAACGAACGAATGAACGAATGAACGAATCAACGAATGGATGGATAGACGGACGGATGGATGGACGGATGGACGGGAATGAGAACGCCGACCACCTGACATGGGAGACGATTTCTCTCTCTCTCTCTCTCTCTCTCTTTCTCTCTTTCTCACATACACACATATATACACACATTCACACTTTTTTTCGTTCTTTTTTTTTTTCTTTCTTTTTTTTATTTCACGCATACGTCAAACGGTAGTAATTCAACTTTTATTAAAGGAGGATGCAATATATTCAGTGGAATGTCCACTTAAAACGTGCCCAGTACGATTGCACGAAGAAAACTTTTCTATAAACTACTTTGACTAACTGTAATCCTATATACATGTGATTATTTATTCATATATATACATTTATATATATTTATATATATATATATGTTTTGTTTTTCTTTTTCATTTTTTAACTTTCATCGTCAAAGTGGATCTGCCGATGAATACCTGGATGAGACATCTCGTTTCGTTATTTTTATATACATATATATATATATATTTAATACGTATATTTTTATTGAATTTTTTATTTATTTTAATTTATAGAGCGTGGATGGAGAAGATAATAGTAAGGAAAAAGAAATAGGCATGAGTAGGCACGTCATAAGACCCCATGAACGATACAGAGTGAGTTAGTAAGTGAGTGAGTGAGAGAGAGAGAGAGAGAGAGAGAGAGAGAGAGAGATATTTCTATTGCTCGTTGACGACTCTTGACAGTTCAATCACCACTCATCGCTTTAATACGAAAATGACGATGTTTTGCATAATTTGTTGATTCGTTTGAATTCACCAATTACGCGAAAGTTTCGAATATATTTATTACCTAAGGGATTAACTCGAAAGGAGTATATAGGAAGCCTTTGGAACATGTAAAAGGTGAGAGATTAACATAAAAAGATACACACATCTATATATATATAGATAGATTTTATTTTTTATGTACAGTAATAAGAATTATAGTTGTTTAACAAAACAAAATTATACCTATCTTGCGTTCTTGCATGTGTTACGTATTTTAAAAATTAACTTACACCATTGTAACACACACACACACACACACACATATATATATATATATATATATATATATATATATATACGTTCATATAATATAATAACTATATATTATTATATATTATTATTAAATATATATTTTTATATATTATTAGAATAATTAAAAATATAATATTTTCTTATTTATTATTATTATTTATTAATTCTTTTATTTGTTATTTATTTATATGCATATTATTATTATTAAATATATATTATTATAATAAATTAAAAATATAAATATTTATATTATAATATATAAATATTTATTTTTAATATTTAATTATAATTTAAATATATATGTTTTAATATAATATTATACTATATGAATAATAAATAATAAAATATAATAAAATATAAATAATAAAATATGATATAATATATTAATAATAAATATATGTTTTTATTAATATAATATATAATAATATATAATATATAATATATATATATATAATATATATAATACATATATATAAAAGTATATATATATATAAATAATTATTTTCTTTTTTTGGTTCTAAAATGGATTTCAGGTATTCGTGAAAAAATATAAAAGAAATTCAACGGTGTCTCCTAGAAAAAAAAAAAAATCCGAAAAAAAAGCAAAATACGTTTATTATTTCTTTGTTCTTGAACGTGTACCATTTAATTGCGAGAATAAAAATCATCAGAGAGGTATTATAATGGTTAAGGTGTCGCGTCGGCGAAATTCATGCGTTGTACGAATGGGAGAATCGAGAATCCTCCTTTCTTTTCCTTTCTTTCTTTATTTTGGTTCTTTTTCTTTTTTTTTATTCCCCATTTGATCTTTCTCTTACTCATTCTATCCAACTGAATGAGTATAGTAGAAGGAGAACGTGGCACAAAAGACGGAATTGAATTAAAATCCGGCCCCGTCATGCCTCGGATAAATCCGAATTAATTAAGCGGTTTCGGGGGATAGACTTTTGGTCGGTTAATGTTTTTTTTTTTTTTATTTTATTTTATTTTATTTTATATTCTTTCCTCCTACTCCTCCTCCTCCTCCTTTTCTTCATCTTCATCTTCATCTTCTTCATCTTCTTTATTTCTCTTCAATTCTTATTTCCATCTTCTCATTCGTTCATTCGTTCGTTTGTTCATTCGCTCATTCGCTCATTCGTTTTCTTTTAGATTTCATAGCACTCTTTCTTTCTTTCTTTCTTGTTTTTTTTTTTTTTTAGTCGAAGGTCTCGTGGTAACTCAAGCGCGGGAGCCATTCGGTAGCTGATGAGTTAATTGAGATCCGAACTAGCCCTCGGACACAAAAGGGCTTTCACGAAGAGAGAAAGAGAGAAAGAGAACGAGACCCGTGATGTCGGATAATGTTCAACGATCATTCTCTTTGACTATCGTTTCTTCATTCATATTAGACAAACTTTCACCGTTCTGACTGTTCTTCATCTTTTTGTTTTGTTTTCAGCATAATTAATATTATAAGATGATTTTAAAGAATCATCTGAACGGTTAGAATGAGTACAATGATAAGTAAAATGATTTCAACTAAATAAATGATTATACATTTTAGTTTGATCGTTACTGGTTCATACTAGAAGAACTAGAAGAGAATGAAGATCCTAGAAGAATGATCTAATACCAGTTAGTAACAATAGTTACATTCGTAAGCTGTAATAACATCATGAATATGAAATCCAACAAAACTGCTTAAACTCTTTTCAATCGGAAGGAGTACCAGGTTGACCTTTACGGGTCATTTCAGGGCTAATAATTGTCGTGAAGAGTCTACATCATGAGTCTCGCGTCCTTGAAACTGGTCCATCCACCATTGAAGTAAAAACTGGTCGTGGTCCCTCTTGTTTCCGCAGCTTGCGGCTTTGTCAGCATCCGGTGACAAAGTACGTTCTTCAATGTGTTAATGTAGAGTAGTCTCTCATGGACCAGTTTTCTAACTGATCGTAGAAATGTTGTTCTTACTTTTTTAGTTTTGTTCCATGTTGAAGATGAACACGGTTGGTCAGTCGGGAGCCTTATAGTGGTTAAGTAACTGGTTCGTTAGAATGTTTATTTGCTTAGGGCTCTTTTGTCAGTAGTCCGACTAGTGTTATGACGACCTGTTAACGTGGCCCTGTTATCCTTCCCTTCATTTGCTTACGAGTTCGTGGAACGCCTTTCAGTCATGGTCACTCTCCCCCTTCTTCAAGATTTCTTTTCATACTTTTGCGTACGTGTACGTGTGTTACAATATCTCTTGTTGATCAAATTTGGGTTTAATCGATAAATATGAAATTGCAATAACTATAGAAAATGATTAATCAAATAAGATGAATACATTGAAAAGCTAAATAGAGTTAGTACTGGAAGTTAAGCGTGTGTGTTCTCATCACATCTCTGTAACACTCGAAAGGAATTATAGCTACGGATCATTACACGGTTAGCACACAAGGGACGCGAGTATTAGACAAACGCGTTTGGATTAGAGATCAAGGATGAAGACGTTTCGGGCCCGGTGGAAACTCCTTTCATCAATTATAATCGTCGACGTGCGGGACAGTAGCCGTTCATTAAACGCGTATATACGAGGGCCGCTCGTTGCTCGAAGAAAAATACGCTAACGATACCGCTCGTGAACGTGTTCTGAATGCTGCTGCTGCTGCTGCTGCTGCTGCCTTCCTACGTTCCTTCCTATGTATTCGTAATCTTCTTCTTCTTCGTCTTCGTCTTCTTCTCTTTCACCTTCTTTTTTCTTTCTTTTTCTTAGTCTTGGTCTTGGTCTTCATGGGTACTGTGCTGCAACACGACCGATTCCTGAGCGAACGTGCGTTCGGGAATAATGCAAAGTGTGGAGTCACTCTGCGGATGGTAGTCAGGTATCGCTTCTGCTTCTTATTTATATAAATGACCAGCGCATAACTCTGAGCTCCCGAGGACTAACACACGAGTCTCTTTCCAACACATCTACATATACACATACGTTCGAAATGATCTCGCAACGTGTCGAGCTCGATGATAAATTAATTGTCGAGGATTAAGCAACGTTAAAGTGTAATTTTACGACTTCGCAATATACCTTGACTTTTCTCAATCATACGCCATGCATTATGGAAAGTTGTATTTAAAGGTTTTACCTACATATATATATTTAAAAGGTTGTTGTATCTTCTATTAAACAAAAAATCTTTGCTCACATATCGATTAACATTTTTGGTTGGGAATGTCGAATGTTAATGTTAGAATATAGTTTTGAAATGTTAGCTAGTGCTATGAGGAGTTGTCGGGCGAATGGGGGTTTGCTTCCTTCTGCGTTTAAGCGACGTGGCGGATGGATCGGTTATGGTGTTCATTGTTGACTCGTCACGGCTTTCAAGAGTTACCTTCCTGCTTGAAAGGACCCATAACTTGTCACGTTCAAACCATGGACTACCGTGGCTTAAGAAGGACTTGTGCATCTCTACCTTTCGTTGAACGTTGTTCAGTTAATTATGACTAATGGCTAACACCACGTTCGGTAGATTGAGAAAAATTGAAATAACATTTAATATGCTTTAACTCGTTGTACGATAAGAAAATCTTCTTTTCAATATGATTCGAAATATTGAAAATCTTCATCTTCTTCAAGAACACCATTATTTTCCACTTGATTACCAACCTTATAGAAAACTTCCAAAGCCCTTTTTCCTCTTCATCTTTATATCATCTAATATGTGTTTTATTATTATTCCTTGTATGTTTTTTTTTTTTTTTTTTTTTTTTTTTATATATATACGCCTAATTCAATTCTTGAAGAAGACGCATCAAAGATTCCTCTATTGTGCGTATCCACCCTCGAAACTAACAACCCCCTTTAACCCCATTTACTTTTCATTCACGAAACAATTCCCATGTTTCTTTTTATCGAAAACAATCGTGTGCCCATCCTCGCGGTATAAATCGTTCTCGTATCGGTCCACTTAGGGAAAAAAAAAGAGAAAAAGAAAGGGTGGTTTTTTTGAAGGCAATTCAGTGGTTCTTTCTATTGAAACGATTTAATAAACCATAGTACCAATATTAGAATGAATCAAAAATTTGTGAGTATGTTTTAATTAATATCCAGTAAAATAAAATCTAACAAAAACAATTTGCTTTAGTATTTTACTTAGAAATGATATTCAACTTAAGTAGAGAAATTTGAAGTAGAGTCTAGGAACGAATCGATTGTAATCAGAGCCAATCGAAAATTATCCAGGATCAGGGTTTGACTGTATGGCGTATATAATCGATGAATATTAACTAGCAAACACACATCGGTGTGTGTTCGAGCGGTGGAATGAAGCATAGTCGGGCATGCAGATGGAGAGAGAAAGAGAGAGAGAGAACGCAGCAGCCGAGAGAGAGAGAGAGAGAGAGAGAGAGAGAGAGAGAGAGGAATGGACCAGGTTTGAGTATAACGCGGTTGTGAGAGTAGGAGGGTACATATTCATGACGTTAACGAGCCTCCGTCGAACGTTTAATTCCGCCAACCGCCTGAGTTAGGTAAGGGTAACTCGCTCGGCAAACACGAGCCCTAACTAACCGTGCATCTCCCAGTTCTCTGCTCATCTTCTATCTCTATCTATCTATCTATCTATCTATTTCACTCTCTTGTCTGTCCTTCAATTTCTGGTCTCGTTCCTTCCCCATGATCCAGGGTCCATCTATCTCTCACCCTTTTCTCTTTCTCTTGCCTCCTGTCCTCAGTGTTTGTCTTTCTACACCGCGGAAGAACAGTTCCGTCGGGTAGAGCAAGTTGCTTGGTTTGGTTTGGTTTGGCTTGGCTTGGCTTGGCTTGGCTTGCTCAGTTGTCCCATGCTTATGGTTTAGGTATATGGTCTTCTAGGTACTCGTAGTGGTACAGGTAGTAGCATCGTTACACCTACTCCAATGCAGATTGTACAAGTTTATGGTGGTTTTAGACGTTATACGTGTTGTTACCTAAATGGTCTCTGCTAAACTTTGACGTTGTATTCTAGGTTTGTGTAATAGGATTATGGTTTTTCAAAAAAATTATGAATCTGATGATGAATAATATTTCTTACTTTAGATTTTACGGATACATTACGTTGAATTATTATTTTCCTTTTTCTGAAATGGGGTTTTTGAGTATAACAGGGATAGAGGAAGAATAATCAAAGGTTTAAAAATCCGATTGTCAAATCAAACGTCAAAAGGAGGACGCGCAAACGTCGCTAAAACTTGAAACAACGATCCCACACGTATATTTAGCTCGGAATCATAATCCGGTCTGATAACCGTGGTGGATGAATCAAGAGAGGGATGAGCCGAGAACGAAAGAGAGTCGGCGGGCGTTAATGCGTTTTGCATCGATCAGCTCGCCGACCGTTTATGCTTTCGATACTCTTGCAAAAGAGAGTTAACCAATACAAGTATAAGGGGGGTAACTGGCGTAACATGAGAACTGGCAAAGGAAGAAAGAAGAGAGAGAGAGAGAGAGTATCGGGAAAGAGCGTGCTAGCTTGCGCACATTCCAGCGATCGGATATCTTGAGTCCACCTTCTCTTAGGACGTCTTACTTATAATATCTGGACGAGTCTTGGGTTAACGTGTTACAGGAGTGACTTGCGTCTTGGTAATTTCATCCCCGGTATGGTGCCTCTCTTTCTTTCTTTTTCTTTTTTTTTTTATTTCACGAGCCACTACCTCCATCATCATCGTCATCCTCGTCTTCGTCGTCTTCGTAGTTTCTCTCGTACAGCTTATGTCTTCACTAACACATGAGAATGTAGTCTCTGTCTTTCCCCTACCCGATTCCCGTCTCTATCTCTGTCTCTGTCTTCTTGGTTCTTTTTCATTCTATCTCTTTCTCTACGAAGAACCTCTGTTTGCCTACAAACAATCCTCTTCAGAGCAAGCTCAGCCTCTTGTATGCATTTCCTCCTACTGTCTCTTTCCCTTCCTCTCTCCCTGTTCCTACTTTCTTTCTTTCTTTCTTTCATTCCCCACGTTTCTTTCTTCCAGTCACTGTCAATTTATCCTACTCCCCTTCTACTTCTCTTTGATTTTCTATTTCTTCTTCTTCTACTTTTTAGTGTCGTCTCCTAGTGTTGCTCAGACTATGTTCTCTCTCTCTCTCTCTCTCTCTCTCTCTCTCAGGACATTTAAGGTTTCCCACGTAGAAGTACCTCCGATTCATTGTTCTGACAATCATCGGCCGACCAGATTACGCCGCCAGACCATTCGTAAAGACACCAAAGGCAACACCACTTCTTCTTATGCCATTTTCTCACGAGATAAAGACATTATATTCTCTTTTGCTATTTCACGCCGACTTTGAACTTAAGTTCAATTCACATTTTCTTTCTTTTCTAACAAATTTCAATCTATTAAACAGATGATCTTTAAGGATTATACGTGTCCTAGTTTGGTATGCATCTATTCTGAAAGAGGTCCTTTAATACGGATCAGTGTTAGATTATTTTGCTTGAAAGAAGATGAATCGATATATCTCTCTAGGATTCATTTTGACAGTCAGCCTTTTGTCTTATGTTAGGTATTACTATTATACTTCTGATTGACTTTCATTTTATTTTTTTATTTTATTTTTATCTCTTATCCCACACGATCCTTTTTAAGAGAATGCAGACCCTACCTTCTTATCATTCAGGTATCACTATTTCGATCTAACTCGTTTGCTTTCTTAGGACCACTTTTGTGTTTTCTTTTATTTTTATTACGACACAGGGTATAATCGATTGGGTACGATGTTTATTGTAATTCACATTGGTAGATTTATTAAGATAAATAGAATTTTGTTACGAATCATTCTCTGTTATGTTAGTTTAGAAAAAAGTATTTCCAGGTGTATTTCAGAATCTCAAATTTAAATACAAATCAAGAATGTAACAATAACAACATAATCGGGTCGTTTTAGTGAAAAACCATGTTAGGTTACGTATTAACAAGCGGGATGAAGGTGATATCTAAGATGCATTTTGACAGGCAACCTATTGTTTTACTCTTTCAATGACGATGAGAAGAATGACGATGAGGCTTCTCGAACGGACGGACCTTCGTCTCACCACTATCGGAACATCCCTCCTTCTCGGTTGAATATAATAATATAAGACCTCGTGGTACGGATCTCGTGGGCGTTGGTGGATGATGATGGTGTGTTAGTGGCGCCAGAGATAATCCTCGCGATAGTTTCCCCTTCTTCTTTCCCTTCACGTCAATCAGGATTGGATTCGGTTTAGAGCTCTCTATAGTTGAACCCAACGGATCAGAGGTGCTCAAACGGAATCCAATAGATGGTTGAGTCGAATCATAGAGGAGAAGGAGGAGTAGGAGGAAGAAGGGCTCGAGTCTTTCAAATGGTTTGAGAAAAAAAATGCGATCGATCGATTTTATTTACGTGTATTGTAAAATATATCCCCACTCTCTCAATCTTTGAGTATATTATATCAAAGTTCAATTGAAAATCTGACTACACAGTTGAAGTAGTTGCTTTATTATCCTTTGATATATTTTATGTAAATTACTACTACTAACAAACAAGAACAACAACACGTATCTCCAATTATTCAATCGGATTAGCAGAAAGCAGCAGAAAGCAGCAGCAAGGTGCGGCTCTCGAGAACATTTCCGCGATGCACATTTCCGCGTTCGCGAAAGGGGGATGATGACGATGTTGAAAGTAACTTCAATCCGGGAAACTCGTACTCAGTCAGTCAGAGAGAAAGAGAGAGAGAGAGAGAGAGAGAGAGAGAGAGAGAGAGAGGA
>NW_015149037.1:188962-211577 GCF_001465965.1 Polistes dominula | reverse complement strand
TGCCTGCCTGCCTGCCGTCTTCCTCGAAAACAGAAATACGCCAAAGACGGGGTCTAATCCAGCACATCTGGGATTCATGAATCCCTCTGGCTCTTCAGCGCGTTACGCCACTACTACTATCTCTCTTTCTCTCTCTCTCTTTCATATTATTCTCTTACTCATTCTATTTCTTTACTTCGTACACCAGCGTTGCTTCCTCCGTCCTTTCTCCTCTTCATCGTCGAGTAAGTCTGGGAAAGAAAGAGAGAGAGAGAGAGATAAAATACCTCTTGCTGCTACCCGCCTACACGGGTCTAACCAATCGGCCGGCAGCCCCACTCTTCCACTTTGTAGAGAGCTACTTCCATATTTACACGGGAGGTAGTCGCAAAAGCGAAGTTAGACCGGTTGAGCTGATTTAAGCATTCGTTATTATAATTCTTGGGGGAAGTTGTGCTTGGGTACAGCTCTGAGTCTCTATTACTACTACTACTACTACTACTACTATTCTTACTCCTACTACTACTACTACTGAGCTGTTGTACAGACTTTTGGAAGCTCCAAGAGTAACAAAGAGAAAGAGAAAAGCCTAGCTCCTAGAAAGCCCCGTTACTACACCGTCTATCTCTTCATGGCGAGATTGGAGCACTAATTTTCTCTATGAACCGTGACAGTAGAGTTAATTTGAGTAACGCGTCGTTTTATTCTTGACAGGAAGCTTTGGTTTCTGACAGTACTTTCATAATTCGTTAGAAAAGACCACAAGAAACGTTAATTATTATTGTATTTTAACCAGAGACCAAAAATGTTCCATCTCCCTAACTGAGACAACACTTCAATAATATACCTTATGATCATATGACATATTAAAAGGTCAATCGTTTAAATTAACATTCTTTTTATAATCGTTTTGTATAACATAAAAAAGTATTATCAGAATTTAAAGTTTGTAAGGGTGGACAACAATAATATGGGGTTCGATGTAATGAAGATAGAACCGAGACTGCTATCGCTGCGTGATGATTTTTTGATGAATCTCGTCATTAGTCGATTTCGTAGTAATTAGCAGACGAGAAGTCAGAGTCCAACGCAACACCCCCTCCCCAAAACCACCACAACCATCACCCCATCTACCAATGGTTGTTCTCTACACCTTGTGTCCCGTGATAATTAAGTTCGGTCTTTCGTAGCACGCGCGCTTTTAGCCTAAAGGTATCCATGTCTTGAGCTGAGTCGGTCTCCTAACCTCAAAATCCATCGTCAACGATTAATTTCCCAAAGTCCCCTAGGCGAATTTTAAAGTCCGACGATCGTTTCGCCTGTCCATCCGTTCATCCGTCTGTCCGTCCGTACTCTTAATTAATAACAAAGGCAGCTGCTTTACCGCTGACGTCATTACTACACTTTTTGCTTCCAAATCTTTCCCTCTTTCTCTTTCTAACTGTCTCTATCATTTCTCTTTCACCACATCTTTTTAACGCATTATTTTCGGCAACCATTTATTCGCATGTGTTTATATGAAGGTACTTGCAGAAACGGATGAATTTGATAAATATATTAGAATTTGGTATTGGTATTAAATCATTTGGTTACAAATTGTCCATTCGCTACAAGGTTTCATTGATCACAGTTGATAATGTTTGTCTATGTTCACTGTGACAACGTAATGCACACTGTTAGTACGGAACCGATCATTACCGAATTACCAATTGGATTTGGTTAGACCTAATGTAATTATTACTGAATGTATTTAGGATTTTCTGAGTTTAGGTATCATTTATTGGATTGGCAAGGAAGTAATTTCGGTTTTCTAGTGTGAAATAAAACTCAATTGTTTTTCTATTAAAAATAAACTCTAAATTAAATAAGTAAAAAATATTAACATTAACAAAAGAATAATGAAACAAACATAACGCTATTTATTGGTGTAAGCCGAAATTACTTTCTTGCCAACCCAATATAATATAAAAATGTAGGTTATTGCTAATAGTACAAAAATGTATTAATTCGGTTATACCTAATGGTAACAAATAATTGAAAATGCAATTTCAAATATAATAATAATACGAAGTTAAAAATAATAAAATCTTACATGATAATATATTGGTATATTTTTTATCTCCTTGGTAAATAAAGAAAAATAAATCGGTAAATGAGGTGAGTGGCGAGGACAAGATAAAAAATATTCCTTGACAATATCTAAGATCTTTGGTGTATAAAAGCTTCTGCAAAGTGTAGTATCTCGCTGAGGTTCTTTATTTCGAAAGGTGGGAATCTTTTGGCTTGGGTTGTGAAAAAGAGAAGGGAAAGGAAAGGTGGCAGGGGGGTTGGAAGGAGGGGTCGATAACGAATGGGCTGGTCGTTACGATAAATGTCTTACTCCGGGGGCTCCGAACGAGCGAGCGACCACTGGCGAGTGAGTGAAAGAACAAAAATAAAAAAACAAAAAAACAAAATGAAAGAGACCACTGGGATAATGATATTATTACGGGGCATCTTGATTCTCTTGGGCCACACTATCATCATACGTCACCCGTTGCGCGCACGCCGACTTCTCGCTGAAATCCATGGCGTATTACGGGCATATATTTCCTCATCCTGCGGCTTTGAGCGTTCAACGTTCAACGTTCCTTTTCCATTCCTGACGACGCGTTCATTCTGACGTTGACCAAAGCCACTTGCTGCTTTTTGCCAGCCGAGTTACAAAGTATGATGATCCCTTACCGGGAGGACAGATAGCCAGACGGACAGACAGACACCCTGATGAAATCATCAGGACTCTCCGCACCTGATCGTTCTCTCTTAGTGCCGAGCGTTAATATCGGTGAGGAGCCGGCTGTCAGGACGAAAACTTACATTGGAATGAAGCAATTTGTGCTCAGAACTCTTCGCAAAACCCTCCCCACACCCTCTCATCCTCAACCCCCTTTTCTTTTCCCATCAGATACAAGAAACCACAAGCTTCCGTGAACCTTCAGCTTTATGTCACGCTTCTTCTCCTACTACTACTACTACACTTCTTCTACTTTCGTTCTCTTTTCTTTTGATAAGGGCTCCTATGGTTGGAACGAATGTCCTTCTACTTTTTAAGCCTTTTGTTTTTTTTTTAATCTTCTTCAAAAAATAACTTATGAACACATTCTCTACACTCGACTTACCTAATTCGAGAGATGTGTCGTTATATTACAACTTAATTTAAGTACACCACGTTTTATACCGTAAATTTACAAATGGTGATTGGTTCTTAAAGAGATCTAGATACTTTTTATTTTTATTTTCTTGATAATTTAATATTAATAATAATCAATTTGTTATGGATTCAAATGATATGTAAGGTAATCTTTAGGATTGTAATGTTTTAAATTGAAAACTTGTCTTTTAGTTCAATGTTAAATCATGAAATATTTTACAAATGATTTAAATATTTATGAAAAATAATTGTTTAATATTTTTTTTATAATGATTATATATAAAGTAAGAGATAACCATTTTAGCGCCAGGACAAAGGCAAGAGAATCGTGGAATTAACGAACGGAGGCTGCAGCTTGACCTCGTTGTCCATTGTGAAGTGCAAGAAGGAACGAGATAGATGGAGAAATGGATAAAGACGCTCTCTCAAAGAAGAGAGGAAAGGAGAGGAGAGGAAGAGGAAAGGAAGAGGAAAGGCCAACGTAGTCGAGGAGCAAGCAGCTTCTTCTCAGCATCCTCTTTGACGAATTATTCTCTCTACAACAGTGATCCTCAGATATTTTTACCCTAGGGTCTCATTTTCTCATCAGTTGTTACATTATATTTTAAATATTGAAATGTGTTAATCTTAAGGATTGAGCACCACTGAGTCTGTATTCGATTAGGATCACCGAAGGGATGTCAGTCATCCTTTTGTTTTCCAATGCATTTACCTTTCTTCTTTCTTCTTCGATATGATGGACGAACAAGTTCAGAGTAGTCATTAACTCGTGTAAAGTCATTTTCTTCCTTCATACACTAAATATTGTTGTTGTTGTTGTTGTTTAAAAGATAATCATTGCAAGTTGTTCATAATGTTCATAAATGTTTTATAACTAATATAAATTTGTTTGTATATTTGATTATTTTTAAAATGTTTATTGTAGATTAGAAAGTTGTTTCGTGCAGTAATATTTTGAGAATTGTTTGATCTGTTTATTCAATATGTTTTTGAAATTTGTTAATTTTTAAGAAAAGAAGATTTTGTTAATGTTATTTTGAAGTTGTTCTTAAAGTTTGTTTTAGTATATATGAAAATTGATGTGAACTTTAAGCACAGTGTGTTAAAAATCGGTATAAATCGGTATAAATCGGTATGAATCGGTATCAATAAGAGGATAACTATTTAATAACGTATTAAAATCGTGAAATAGTTATTTAGTAAAGGGGAGGATTTTGTTAATAACATTTTAAACTTATTTTCAAAGTTTGATTTATTATATATGAAACTTTGTTTGAACTTTACGCACAGTGTGTGTTAAAAATCGGTATGAACTTATCAATAAGAGTATGCTATTATTTATTTTATTTAACAACGTATTAAAATCATGAAATATTTATCGAGCATGGGTTAATTTTGTTAAGAACATTTTGAACTTATTTTCAATGTTTGATTTATAATATATGAAACTTTGTTTGAACTTTACGCACAGTGTGTGTTAAAAATCGGTATGAATTAATCATTGATAGGATGATTCTATTTAACAACGTATTAAAATCGTGAAATAGTTATCTAGATAACTATGAAGGGGAGGATTTTAATAACGTTTAGAATGATTTAGATAAAGACAAAAGAGAAGGATGAGAATGAGAGAGCGGGAGAGAGAGAGAGAGAGAGAGAGAGAGAGAGAGGAATGTTCTTTGCACGAAGACAAGCTATGATAAAGCTCCATACATAATACAATAGAGGTTCGAAACGGCAATGCGCCCTTTTCTGTGGGAGGAACTTACCGATTAACTCATCTACCATGGGCATTGTTGCCCTCAATGAGAGGATACCGGTCGCATTTATTGCGGGTATCGCGTTATTATACTAACCTACTCGCTTTTGTGCGGCGATATAAGTTTTCCGGTTGGTAGACGATCGAATATGGTTACTCGAACCAAGGGGAACACACCACGTCTATCATCGATGGTAACATACGATTATTATTATCATTATTATTATTATTATTATTATTACTTTACCTTTTTGATTTAAAGAATTAGATTGCCGATTTAATGGCAAATCGGTATAATCAGAGTTTAATTCACAGTGGATTGCTAATGATTATTATGTTTTAACGTTTATTTATTTTTGTAGATAAAAAAGAATTGTAAGATTGCCGATTTTATGGGGGAATCGGTATATCAGATACTTGGGATAAATTTGATCGATGTTTTTAGTTTACAAAGGAATGCTAAGGATTATTATATTTTATTTAACTTTTATTTATTTTTATAGAGAAAAAAGAATTGTAAGATTGCCGATTTAATGATAAATCGGCGTATCAAATTTTTAGGAAAACCCTGATGAGTGTTCCTAGCATTCATTTAGGAATACCACGATTATTATATAACCTTTTTATTAATTTATTTATTTGTATACAGACAAACAAATTAGATTGTGCCGATTTGTTACCAAATCGGCGTATCAGATTTTCAGATAAAACCTTGATCAACATTCTTAATTTAAGGATACCATGAGATTATTATATCACCTTTATCTTTTTATTTATTTATTTATTTGTGTATAGAACAAAAAAATAATTAGACTAACGATTTATTGGGAAGTAACACATACACATACACACATAACGTTTAACGTAATGCATAATTTGTCCCTTTTGCTACCCTAGATTATTACCAACCACAGTCCATATATAATCTATTATCCTTTTGATGTCGGTGTACTATTAAACCGTCATAATTAATCCCTTTGCTGTGTCATCCACAGGTGGGTCGCAAGACACGTCGCGGCACGTACGTTGCAAATCATACGTCTGCGCTTGGACGCGTATACTTATTATAGACAATCATGAACGTTAATGCCTTGTTCATTGCGCGGAATATGACTCAATAGCTTCATGCTTTGCTCCTAACTAGTACATACCTACATATTTATGCATATATATACTTGTATGCATCCATATATATGCATATATCTTGTTCGAACATACGTGGATAGGTGTAATACTAGATAAATGTAACAATTTAACAGTGAGAGAGAGAGAGAGAGAGAGAGAGAGAGAGAGATAGTAAGTGATTTTCGATAATAATTTATTCCTTTTAATTGTAGAATACAGTTTAATCACTGTATTAATATAACATGTATAATATATATATATATCATGCACACACATATGAATCAGAAGATTTTAATTGCACATTATTATTTGAAATAGGATTCATATGGAATCCTTGTGTGATTTTGATCCCCTGTTTGGATAAATCCTACGTTTTTGGTTATTTTGTTTTTATTTATTTATTTCTTTTTATTATTATTAGATACCATTGTTAATATTAAAATTGCATAATAATATTAATGTATAAATTAATAAATTAATGATAATATTTTACATGAAGACGTATGAAAAATATAAAAATTAGTAAACACTTTTTAGTTAAATAGTTTGATAGATTTTGTAATTTTGGGTTTTATTAATTTAGTTTGTTTTATTTTTTTTTATTTTTTTGTTTCGTGTTTCTTTCGGAGAATCTTCAAGGTCCTGGGGATTTTGTAACCGTGCGAATATCTCTCTCTCTCTCTCTCTCTTTCTCCCTTTCCATCGACGAGAAGAGACCAGATATACGGTCCTACCGGATAAGTATCAAGTATACAGCTCGTGCAGATATAGTCGGGCCAGTATCGACCGGGTAGCCAAGTTCAACAGCCAATCCTCGGCTGCGCGTTAAAACCACGCCCTTTATTTTGCGGTTGTATTAGCCACATCTCACGTTCCGTATTTTAACTTAAGAGAGTGATTATTTAATGTACTTTCTACTTACGCTTAACGTGCTTTTTATGAAAGATTTATATTGATCTCTAACTACTCTCGTCAAATTTCGTTCATCTTTTAAAAAGCTGCATTTTTTTATTTATATTTCAACTACTGACCTATTCAATGATGATGATGATGATGATGATGATGATGATGATGATGATGATGTTGATGATTTTATTTCTTTATCCTTTCGTTAAACGTTTAAACATATATTATCAGAATTAAAGATACAGATATATAGATAAATAGATAAATTTATTTGTTTAATTTGAAAAGTTGTGTTAGTGTACTTCCCAGTATTACGAATTAGCAGCACGTTGATTGAAGATAATACGAGGTAATTACACATGGTGAATTTGTTGAGATTCATCCCCCGAAGCATTAATGCAGGAATGAGTCGAGTTAGTAATGGTTTGCTGACGATTAATCGAATTCATTTGACCTAACGAGGAGAAATTATTACCTTCGAACGCAACCCGTATACTAGTATTACAAATTAGCTAGTTGAGAGAAAGTATGATCAAAAGTAACCACGTGATATCAATAGTTAACATGGTCCTGGTGGTTTTTCTAATGGTAGTTCATATCAGAGAAAATAAATAAATAAAAATAATACTGTAAACCTGGTGGGTGGGTGGGTTGGTTTGCGTATTCGTTTGATCCATTTTTTCATTTGGAATTTCGTGTATTTTTAGGGTAAGGCATGCTTGTTTCGAAAAACGTAAAATTTCATTAGAATTCTGTCGAGCTATTAAGGGCATTGGTATTTATGTAAATAAGGAATTTGTTTTGTCAGGCAGGATGTGTAAGGATGAGGAATGAGAAAAGGGAGCTCACGATTTGTAACGTTAAGGATATATAGAGAGGAGAGTATGGTTGGTTGTTGGATGGTTAGAAAAGGTAAAGTCGAAGTAACTGAAGGTCGAGACGAAGGAACAGAAAGCTCACGTTAATGAGCTTCCTCACCCTCAAAGCTTTGAAAGCCGGTTACACTGGGTCTCACTACGCGACGGCGGAATGAGAGAGTCGTTCAATTCAAAGCTTTCAGGAAATTATACGTCTGTTAACGTTTCTATCGCGAGCAAAGGCTCACACAGTCCGGGGACTCTAATAGCGGCAATAGCGTGTTTTAATCTCGGTTCAGGGAAGTGCATTTGTCATTTCCTACTAACCCCCCCTCCCCTCCCCTCCCAATGTGCCCTTCTACCACAGTTTTCTTTCCAAAATGAGAAACAAGAGAGAGAGAGAGAGAAAGAAACGAAAACTGCAATCTAGTAACTTGTACTAGTAGTAACGTTGTATTTTCAATTTATTTTCACTATGATACGTCTACTCGACTGAAATCTAATTTTATTCGGTTGGTAGTTTTATTCCCACCTATCTTTGTTTGTTTTCTTTTGGTTTTTTTTTAAATAATAATAATAATATGTATAATTTGTAGCTTTACATTATTTTGTGTATATCGTAGAAAAATTAAGTAGTAAGTAGTGGTTTGAAAAATATTTTTTTTGTAAGAAAATCGTACAAGATAAATTCATTAAATAATAATAATAGTAGTATATATATTTTTTAGATAAATTCATTATATAATAATAGGTTAATATTATTTTTAATAATATTAAAAAGTAGTATAATATTTGTAGTGTAGTAAATAGTATATTTATTATACTATTTAATATACTATTTATTATACTACTTAATATACTATTTAGTAGAGTAAATATACTATTTACTATACTATAGTAGTAGTAGTAGTAGTGTATAGCATATTAACTATATACTATTTACTATACTAGTAAAGTATAGTAGTATATATATTATTTTGGTTAATATTATTTTTTTAGTATATATCAGGAAAGTAACTAGAGAACTAGCTAACTATTATATAATAAAATAATAATATTATACATATTTTCTATTTTAATATTATTTTTCTGTAATTTTACAAACTTTTGTTAATATCATATAAAAGTATGTTAAGTAACTAGAGAACTAGTTACTTATTAGAGAACTAGTTAATCATTATATAATATAATAATAATAATAATAATATACATATTATCTAGCTTAATATTATCTTTTTTTTTGTAAGTTTAAAAAGTATCTTAAGTAAGGTAGGATTAAAAAAAAAAAAAGGGTATATAATAGAAAATAATAATGAAACATGACTTAGGGTATTAATAAAAAGGTTTTTGTTTTAAACAGAATGGTTAAGTATATATCAGTAAAGTAACTAGAGAACTCTTGGTCTCTTTAGAAGTATCATGCCGGAAAGTATTACTTCGATGTTCCTCATAGGACCTTGCGAAAACGTGGTGGCATTAAGAGAACGAGCCATCTGGCTATGGCAGTTTGACGCTAAAGTATTCTACCGGTTCTAGAGGAGTTTGGACTTTACTGCAATGCCGTCACGGCAATTTCTCTGGGGGATGCTTACTTACAGTGTTGGCTTAAACAACATACTTAACCGGGCTACTTAGTACTCACGAGCGCAGACGTACCCCTTGCAATAATAACATTCCACCCCCTTTAATCCGTAGTCCTCTGTTAGTCCTCGGTTAAGTATCTGTCTCTTTCTCTTTCCATACAATTTCTCACTCTCTCTTACTCTCTCTCTCTCTCTCTCTTTCTCTTTCTATCTTTCATTCGATCCCTAACCACCCCTTTTTCTCCGCCCACTTAGCTCTTACACCTACCCCTTCCTCCTCCTGACGAAATCAAAACACAGAAAAGCCGATACAGTTCTTTTCTTTTTTTTTTTTTTTGGCGTAATACTTACTAGCAAACTTTCTTGTTTTTTTCTGTAGTTGTTGTACTTTTTTCTTTTTCGTTTTTATTTTTAATAATATTAGGATTAAACACAAGTTTGTGAATTTTTACAATATCTTTAGTTTGCATATTTAAAGTAATTTAATTAACTTGGAAAAATTGTATCATTTGAAACAACACAATGAATTTAGGAACTTTTGATTTACCCTCATAATAATAATAATAAAAATTAAAAAAAAAAAGAAAGAAAGAAGATTAATAATAGATAAATTTGAGCGTATTGGTTTCAAATTATATTGAAATAATAATTACATAATAATATATAATATATATATTTATAATTAAAATTATTATTAATATTATTATTTGTTTAATTTAAATTTGATGTTCAAAGGTATTCTAATATATTTATATGATAAATTTGAGTGTACTAGTATCATGTTATATTTATAATTACAATTATTATTAATATTAATATTTGTTTAATTTAAATTTAACGTTCAAAGGTATTCTGATAGAATTGTGATAGAAAAACGAAAGATTTTAATAACTTTAAGATAAAAAAATAATGAATTTAAATAGAGATAAGAATAATGATAAGTAATAAGTGAAAATAAGTGGGAGTAAAATAACGCATGATAGACTGAGTGTGTATGGGTTCCCGTATAAGTTCTATGGAGTTAGGAGGATACTCTCCATCGAGCGCAATATAAACCCTGTGGTACTAAGCGGCTTAGAACCTCGTAAGGGTATTGACGCCTGACATATCCGTGTATACTGACTCTCCGGATTTCAAAAACTAAACTATGTCTATGGATTTATTTTTGTGTATACCATAGAAAAATATTTTAACCAAAATTTACTCAACATTTTCCATACACACACACACACACACACACATACACACATTCAGTTTTTTTTCATTTCTTTTTTAAACACAATAAATTGTTTGTTATTTTTTTTTTCTTTCAATTAATAATAGATATATCTATCAACTATTTTTTAGTAAACAAATCATAAAAACTAACAAAATAAATCTCATAGACGAGTAGACAATTTTTAATAGAATTATTTGTGTTTTATTTATCAAAACTAAAACGTGATTCGTTGCACAAACGTTTGCGAATATGACAAACCAAAACGAGAGTGTTTTTCAAGAGCAGCTAGTAAAACATTTTGTTTTTCCCATGAAGTTAGTAGTTCATACCCCCGTACGAATTTGAAGGGTCCTAGGGTTACAATTCTACGGTACCTACGACACACCCCCATTGAAATTCCATGCGCGTTGTATATACTTGAATTAAACGTACGCCGGTGTCGCATTATGTCAGAGAATGGCAAGTTATATCAAACCTTTCATTAACTCCGTGTGAACTCAGATTGGTCAAAAGAGAAAGTTCATGTGGAGGGGAAAAGGGATGATGATGGTAATAGGAGATGTGAATTTTCAAAATCGTCATTTTCGATCTAGGGATATTATAATATATTATTACATTTATCTCGAACAGGAAATAATTATTTCAACGATTTATTTCATACACCAGTATTAATAAAAAAAAAAAAAAAAAAAAAACATAAATGAAAGATCGTTGAGTATGATTTTATTTCATGAATAATACAATTGGTATGTTATAACTATCACCTAATTATATCGTATTTGTTACGAAACAAGCAACACACACACACACACAATTACCGTGTACCAATAATTATGATTTATGTTACCTTATAATTTATAAACTATCGGATCAATCGTATAGATAATAACAAGTTGTTCTATTCTNAAAAAAAAAAAAAAAAAAATCAACAAACATAATAAAAAAAAAAAGCAAATTCCAGGATTGTCTATGATATTTGATCTATTTCTTAAACGTTTAATATTAGCATTTTAATCAATACCTATTTCCATTATCCATTTGGTTCGTTCATTCGTTCATTCATTCATTCATTCATACAATTCCATTTTAATCTTCTATTTCTATTCGTCGACTTGTTCTCGCACCCTTGAGCACCTAAGAGAGCCCATGATCCATCGACTGGGTCCGGAAGAAGAAGCAGAAGAAGAAGAAGAAGAAGAAGAAGGTTTTGCTTGCTAGGTATCGGAACGCGTTAGTAGGGTGTTAGTTCGTTGAAACGAATAGCAAAAGAAACAGTGAGTGAGAGAGTGTGAAAGCAAATCCTCAAAAACTTCTTACCGCAACAATGGCGTGTAGCGATTTTAAAAAGATCCTACGAAGATTTACCATCACTTTCACGCCTCTCCATGGCACCCTAACGTGTCGACCTTTAAGACCTACAACAAATACCTGGTAGGCATCGTAATCTCACTAAGGCCTCCCATAGTGGTTGGGGTTCCCTTATTGGGAACCCCCCCATTATTATTTTCGAGGCATTGTCGATGTGTCGAATCTGTCTACAAATAACCACTAGAGAAATGGTTACTTCGTCGCTACTATATTTTGTCTCTCTTTCTCTTACCATCTATCTATCTACATCTATCTATCTCACTAGATCACCCTCCCCCCATATCCATCTTTCCTGCTTTCTCACTCAAGCGTTGAGACACCTATCTCTCTCTCTCTCTCTCTCTTTCGTTTTAGTTGCTGCTATTCAGAATGGACTACATTATTTTGTTGTAAGGCCCAGGCCACACTGCATTATCCTAAACATCTAAATCCGGACAGCTGTAGGTTCCGTCAGGAGTTCTCAATCTAGGGATACTCTCACCTTTTATCCCCTCTACTTTATATTAATGTAAATCATTTAATGTTTTATTATTGTTTAATTTATACTTTCATTTTGCAATCTTATATTTGCATACAATTATAGTAATTTAATATATCAAACTATTAATTGATCTATAATTTATATATATATATATGTAAGGAAGATTTGTTCATATAAATAATATATAATACTAATGCATTATTTATTCTTTACGTTATATATAATAATAATAATATAATAATAAATTAAATAATTAATATATAAAATATAATACAATAATATAATATAATATTATTATAATAAATAAATTATAATACTATATATTATATTTATATATAATAATTAATATAAATAAATAATATATAATATTAATGCATTATTTAAATACCTTTTATTTATTATATTATTATATATTAAAAAAAGAAAAATATATTGAGAACCACTTTCTAATGAATGTGCCAGAGGTGTCAGAGCAGCAACTGTCAAAACACGAACGGCAAGACGGTGACCGTGGCGTCGTCGAACGACGTTTATGGGTTGGGGGAGGGCGGCAGAGGGGGTGACGAGGGTACACTGCTAAGGGAAGGGAAGGTAGATGAAAAAAGATGAAAGATAGATATGTTGGATATAAAGTGGGATATATAGATAGATGATAGAGAGAACATAATACCTTGAAAACGGTACACCGGTACATGCATGCGTTACCCATGATGTCTATCGATAATCGCGACATCCATCCTTTCATTCGAGAGCAGAACATTTCTTCAGGCGTATTTAAGTATTAGTATGCATTGAGAAACTAGTATTGTTATTATATGTGTCTTTATGTGTGTGTGTGTGTATGTGTATATAATATATGTGGTATACATATGCTGGTTATTATTATATAACGGTCTAGTGTGTTGATTTTTCACATTTGTTACTAGTAAATCACTAGATTTGATTGTTATCATATTAAGAGGAAAGATAATGTGAGGAAACACAAGTTGTAAATAATATTTTTATATTTCCGGTGTAATACTCGTTAATCGGTTCACGGGTATAATTTTATTTCAATAAATGTGTGTATACACACATACATACACGTGCGAGTTTGACACGTAATGATTTGTTTTGTGTGTTGTCAATGTTGTTTCTTTTCTTTTCCTAATATAAGATTCATCGTTTAAGTGTATTATATTAACACTTAGCCAACCAATCGGGTAGATCTACCCAGTTCAATGTAATTCTGATCGGGTAGATCAATTTAGTTCAATGTAAGTTGGTACCTGGATCAATTAGGGTGATTTTCTCATTTTAAACTAAATCGGTGATTGACCGATCGTTGATCTCGTTGTCATTAGACTCGTCATTAGCAACACGTTTCCTTTTTTTTTTTAATGACTTGTTCATTACTGACCAACTGTTTTTATAATTAAATCCATCAATTTAATTTGGTTTGCTCCAAGTATGGTGGAAATCGTACAATTCGCTGCGAGTTCAGGGTCAGCTAAGTGTTAAGAAAAATTAATATTGCAATCAAAAATATTATAATATATACAATAATAATTAAACATTTAGTTTGACCAATTGTTTCTATAATAAAATCCATCAATTTAGTTTGCTTTGCTTGAACGTGGTAGAAATCGTACAATTTGCTACAAATTCAGGGTTTGCTAAAAGTGTTAAGAAAAATTAATATTGCAATTAAACATTTAGGTTGTTGAAGAAACGAAGTATTATTTGAAGTACCGAAATATGTTGATAAAAAAAAAAAAAAAAGATGAAAAAACTTTGAGTAAAAATGTCTTCTGTAGTATTACTCGACTCCATTTTCAAAAGGAAGAATCCACTCAGCTGTTAAGCACTTTCTGCGAGAGAAAGAAATAAAAAAAAAAAAAAAGAAGAGAAGAGAAGAGAAGGGAATGAAAGTAGGGTGTGATAGAATGAGGGGAAGGGATAGAGGGGTAAAAAAGAGATAGATAAAAAGAATAAAGTATATATATACATGTAAGTATAGTGGTGGGTCATGTGAAGGCATCGTATAGGGTGGAGTCTCGAAAACCCAGGACGACGCACTCTGGTTAGGCGTGCGCTCTGAGCATATCGGCTTTTTGGGAGAACCTTGGTCGATGTTCCTAGTTCCTGGTGTAACCTACGGGATCGGTTACAGCCCAAGGAAGCCACACGATTGGTCCATTTTGTCAGTGATACCCGCCCACGCAACGTTATCGCGCAACTTACTCGTTCAATCATTTTTTTTCTTCTTCTTTCCCTTCTTTTTTCTCTCTCTCTCACACTTATATTCTTGTTCTTGTTTAATATTAGATTGATTTATCTTTTATCTTTAATCTTCTATCATCTTTCTTCTCATAGATTATCTTTTTGGTTTTATTTTTTCTATGTTTTGTTTTAAAATTGTGCAATTAATTTGAAACGAAATGTGATAGACAAATAGAATTCATTATTTTTTTTTGGTGTAAATGTTTTTTTAGGTATTTTTATTAAATAATTATTTTTATATATATATATGTGTGTGTAATATTATGTATTTTTTTTATTTTAAATAATTATTAATAATGTTTGGTACCTTGTAATATACGACGTCTGATTGACATATCATTTCGTAGCTGTAAAATTGGAAAGATTAATATTTTAAGTTTGATTGAAGGAATTTAGGGTAAGGGTAGATTGGTTGGATTGTGGTAAAAGGTGGAAGGGAGATGGGAATAGTTTTAGAATGAGATTAGGTATAGAAAGTACTCGTCATTTAATGTCATAATAATCTGTTGATATATTTTCGCGTGAATTGTATTTACAGGCGTAACTAATAATATAATAATAATAGTTTTCATAATAATAATAATAATAATCAGAAATAATAATCAAGAATATAATAATAATAATAATAATAATATAATAATAATAATAATAATAATAATAATATTTCATGACAATGCTGCACTGTTTTTATTATTTTTTTTTCATTTATTTATTTATTTATTTTCATCGATATATTTTAAATATCCATTTTAATTTCGCGTTTATTTTAATTCTTAACGTAACATACTCATACTTCGTGTATTTCGTATGCAGGGCCGTATTATGTTCATATTTATAGGGTCCGATTATACAAGGAATTTTTTTCTTCTTACTAATGTAATTTTATCTACAAAGAGAAATGTAGGGTCGTTTCAAGAATTAGCAAACTTTATCTCGTATATTTGTATTTTTTATTTTTTTTATTTTCTACTATCATCATCATCATCATCATCATTGTTATTATCATTATCATCATTTTATCATAGTTCAATTTTGCCAAAAATAAGAACGATCGAATTAATTATCATTGGCAAAATTTACGAATAAGTTTAATTGTTTTTTGTTTTTTTTTTTCAATTTTATTTTATTTTATTTTATTTTGAAAGTTAGCATTACTTGAAAGACCCGGTCAATTACTGAATTTACAAGTCGCTAGTTTCTACTTTAGATTTAACAAGGTATGCTGTTGTTGCTGCTGACGCAATGAGTAGGACTTGACAGGTAAAAAGGGAGAGAAAGAGAAAGAAGAGGTAAAGAAAGGGTGGGTGGTTATGAAGAAAGTGGAAAGTAAGGAAACACGCGGTGACAGAGGGTTGGTTGGGGGATGAACGGGCTAATCGTGATAGGAAAATGTAAAATTAGTTTTGTCCGACGTCTCAATTTTTTTTTTACTTCGAACATGTTTTTTATTTTTTATGCTTTCGAAGAATTTTATTCGAAGAATTTCAGTTTACGTAAAATTCAAGTAAATTCAGTTAACATTCTTCTATAGTTTCTATTATGGTTTCAAGTAATGATACATCATGAAATATATTTGTTTTTTATTTTTTTATTACCGTATTAACCCTTTTCCCTTATGACTGTAATTATTGTAGGTTATTATTATTACTTTACAGTAAGTTATAATTTAAAATTGCAAGTTGATATGAGTGATATTTATTTTATCGTATACAGTACTTCACATACGATAATGTAATCAAATAATTTTTGCAATGTATAATAATTATTATATTTTGTTTTTTTGTTATTCTTTCTGTTTGTTAATGTGCTATTATTATTATTATTATTATTATTATTATTTTATTTTATATTAATATTAATATTAATATTATTAAATTTGGATTATTTTCAGAACGTATTTTAAATTAACTTAAAAATTTACAAATTTTTTGTTAATGATGATGAATTTATAGTTTATTTGAAATTTGATAATTTTATCAATTAATTTTTAAATACACCAATCAGCATTCAACATGTAATCATAATCCAGTGATTATAAAAATCATTTTTTATGAAAAAGGAAAATGGGTTGTTTCGAATTTCAATGAGACGATCGGAACAAACTAATTGTAAAATATACGATGTAGAAAGTTTAATTACTTTTTTTTATCATTTCTTTTTTTATAAATAAATTCGGAAAGTTTTAAATATCATTCAAGTGTGACGTCGATTTTTTATGGGGGTTGGAGAACGATGAGGAAGAAGAGGAGGAGGATACACGACACCGTGCAAAAAGGAAGAAATTTCTAATATTTCAAATATATGTATATATATTATAGTACATATACATATATTTATAATATACATAGTATATATATATATTAATATGTTATATACAGTGAACTGTAATTATTATCCGTATGTTTGCTGTAAATTTGAAATAATTCATCTTTGTAATGAAAAACTTGTACAACTTTAGTTTATTTATACGAATATTTTATTTATTTTTATGCAAAAATGTATTATTATTTTTTTTTTTTAAGATTATTCAACATTATTAAATTGATAATATAATATGATATTGTAAAAAAAAAAAAATATTTTATTATTAAAGAAATATAATATTATTTGAAATTATATTAATATAATATAATATATTATTCTTACAAAAGGAATAATATATTATTTTTTTTTTTATTGTATTTGCATTTAAATAAAATATAATAAAATTACAATTAATATTATATTTTGTCATTGTAATAATACTTGATCAAATATTGTTAACTTAATTGATAATAAAATATTTTTATTGCAATTATCAAATTTTCTATATCAATTTAATCAAAGTCAAATTCTTATTCTTACAAAATTACAAAATTTTAATTAATATTAAAAAAAAAAAAGAAAAAAAAAACAAATATATTATATTCAAAAAAATTGACAAATACGAATAATAAAGTTCACTCACTGTATATACACTGTATATATATATATATATATACCATGTATATGATTATTATGTCATACACATGATTCTTTCGGACGCTATTTACAAGCCGAGTAAATTTATTTTAATCAGATAGAGAAAGGGTGTGTGTGTGTGTGTGTGTGTGTGTGTATGTGACACAAAATAACATTTTACGTTAAATCGTAAGAAATGGGGGATGAAAAACGAGATAATCCCTTCATCGTTAAACTAAATTTCTTCATAATGATTACTAATAATTGTATTCTCAATTTTTATATATATATATATATACACACAAAAAGAAAAAAAGAAAAAAAAAGTGATATAATAATCTAATAATATATCAACCATATTACATATTAATAATAACCCTCTCCCAACCCTTTGTTTTTTTTTCCTCATATTCCCTTATACATCTTAGATCGAGATATTGCACTCGTCTTTTTTTATTTTGTGCAATCGATTCGACACAATTCACCCTCATTCGTACTTCAACACAACATTTATAATCTCACTCATCACACCAAAACGTTGATCGTTAAAATCACGAACCAATCGACCCGCACAAACGGCCTTTTTTTTTATTTTTTTTTTAATTTTTATATTTTTCCTTCCCGTTTGGTCCTTAACCCTTTCGCTACGGTGGGCCTCGCCGCGAAGTACCTCGTCTAGAACGGAGCGCCGTACCGAAAGTGGGAACATTAAGCGCGCGCAGTCTTTAGCATTCGGAGCCTATTGTCTCAAAAACGACTTTGTGACATTACTTTTAGAACCAAAATGATTTTTGTTCATAATTATGTGACTATAGTCTATGACTATAGTCACCCGTCGCGTATAGGTGGCATCGTGTGACGGGTGACTATAGTCACCCGTCGTGTGCGGGTGTCGTTTTGTGGCGGGTGACTATAGTCACCCGTAGTAGTGAAAGGGTTAAACGGATCCTTCAAAAGCAAAAAAAGAAAAAAAGAACAAAAAAAAAAGAAGTCGTAGTATTTGTCGCAAAATCACTAGAAATATTTCGCGAAATATTGCTTGTTTCTCACACAAAAGGGTTTTATTCGAAAACTGTCCCTTATCCCCCACCATCTCCTCTTTTTTTTTATTTTCCATTCTTCACAAAGATATTCACCAGAAAATTCACAAACCCTTAGGTTTCCATCACCAAATCGCGCACTGATCATTCGAAACGATTTTCTTCATTGAACAATTGTTCTCTCACTTGTGTGTGTATGCTCATCGATTGAAACATTTTCACAATACTTCGAAATGTCTTTGTTGTAGATTCCCGGTTGTTGACACTTCGTAATTTGACATCAACGAACGATCATCATCAATTTCGTTGTCCGTAACAACGATTTCTTCGTTTGAATCTCTGTCGTATCACGCCGGCGAAAATGGCCTGTGAATTTGGGGTGGTTTTGGATTAACGACAACCGGTGGTGTAGCGACCCTTATTAAACCTTGACCTTGAGCCTGGCCCTGAGGAGTAGGCTGATTTGATGATGGACTACCTCTTGAGGATGGTGTGTGCGGACTTGGAACAGCCACTCTCAACGGACCCGTTACAGACAGATTCGTTGCCATCAATGGTGGACTGTGTGGTTCTGAGAGTCCATCGGATAACCTGGAGCCCTCAGATATCCTAGATATTCCCTCGGGTAAAGGATGCTGCGGATGGGGATGATGTAGCAAACTTTCGTGAGGATGCAACCTCGGGGGTGGTAGTCCAAGTGGATCTGGCAGTCTACGAATAGATAAAAACATTTCGTTTTGTTTAATTGGTTGACAAGGTTACTTAATTGTATTATTAATTCATGAATTTGTTAATTAATTATTTAAAGGTATTTTATTAATTGTTATTTACCTTGATCCAAGATCACCTCTAGGTCCTACCGCTTGAAAGGGACTGGTTTCAGTAAGCCTGAACATTCCACCACCTACGATGTTAGGATGATTATGTTGAGGACTATGAGGACTATATCTAAAAGCACCAGGGAATTTGAAGCCTGTCGTTTGACTAAATCGGTACGATTGATTTGGATCGAAACGAAAACTTATTCCGGGTGGTGGAAGTGGACCAAGTGGACCCAATGGTACGGGAGAGGGTTGATGAGTTGGAGTTGGTGAGGAATTTGGTGACGCTTGTGATGTTCCTCCCAATGAAATATCTGAATCTTCGGAATCGCTACCACCAGGTCCTGGACTCAAATTACGTCGATTGTTTCCATTTCCTGGACTCGATTGTTGCTGCAATCTGAAACAAATGAATCATACGTTTGAATAATGTTTTATTTATTTTGTTTTTTAAATTAACCCTTTCGTTTCGGCAGTCTAGTCCTCCGAACTGTCGTTGCAAAGAAGCACGCGTGGATGTCGGATATATCCGGTGCTCGAAACGAAAGGGTTAAATAATATTGGTGTCAAATGTATGGTCATTAGTTATAATATTTTGAAATTTGTCATTATATTACATATTACTAGATAATATTGTCTAGTTACTTTATTTTTAAGAACTTAATCGTGTATCTGTTACTGGATGTGAACTGACAGTTTAACGAAAAGGTTAACGAAGTTCATCGTCAGTACGAACTCTCGTAGCTGGTCAGCTTTTGATAGAAGATGAGGTGCGTGGGTGTAAGATCATCGTTGGGGAATTTTAATCGTTCTCTTGGTTCACCATACATACATATATATATATATATATATATGTGTGTGTGTTGAATGTGCACCTTAGTGAAAACGCTTTTGTTTCCAGTCATCACACCGGTGCGCACGCGTAATTAATGAGTGGGTTCATCCTTCCCAGGTGAGCAGCAAGGATTCACGGGAGAGTAACGATGATTCTTCTTTATTCGTTTGTGTTTTAGTTTCTTTGGTAAAAGAAAAAGAAAGAGAGAGAGAGAGAGAGAGAGAGGAAAAAGGGATCCACCTCATTACTCAAGAAAGATTAGAAATAGATATAGAAATTCAACAACAACTAAATGTTCCCACGCAACAAGCAACTATCCTTCTTCCGGGCGACAAGAAATGACGAATAACTTTCAACCATAAAGAGAGATTCTTCATTTTCGCACCTAGACTTGTCGACAAGGAAACGATTAGTTTGTGTGTTTTTACCATGGGGGAAATGGGGGAGTAGAATTTTTTACCACACACGACGATCACACACGAATTATATTTTAAATATGTACGATGTAATTAGTAGTATATTGTGTATAATAATATATTTAATAATTTATGTTAAGTTTAAGGTTTAAATGGAATTATAAATATATATATGGTTAACAATTTTATTAATTTATTTTATTAGTTGTTTAATTTTATTGTTATTTGTATTTTTAGTTATTAGGGTTAACTTAGGTTATTAGGTTATTAGGGTGAATTTTTTAATTTATGTTGTGTTTAATAATATATTTAATAATTTATGTTAAGTTTAAGGTTTAAATGAAATTCTAATTTGTTTTTTTTGGTAAACAATTTTATTAATTCATTTAATTGGTTGTTTATTTTTATTGTTATTTGTATTTTTAGTTATTAGGGTTAACTAATAGTTTGTGAATTTTTTAATTTATACTGTATGTAATAATATATTTAATAATTTATATTAAGTTTCAGGTTTTTAGATCGAATCCCCTAATTTGTTTCTTTGGTAAACAATTTTATTAATTTATATAATTGGTTGTTTATTTTTATTGTTATTTTTATTTTTAGTTATTAGGGTTACCCAAAAGTTTGAGAATTTTATAATTTATATACTGTATATATTTAATTATTTATTATTAATTGTATATTCAATAATTTATGTTAAGTTTAAGGTTCAAATTGAATAGCAGGTTGTTTCTTTGGTTAACAATTTTCATTATTTATTTAATTGATTGTTTATTTTTATTTTTTTATTTTTTTATTTTTTTATTAGTTATTAGGGTTAACCAAAAGTTCCGTGAATTTTTAAATTTATTTGTTCTTTTGCCAAAAAAAAAAAAAAAATTTTACACCAGCAAAAAAAAAAGCCCAATTTGACTGATTTATTTATTTATTTATTTTTTCTTCTCCCTCTTTTCCCTGTTTACCAAGTATGTGTGTGTATGCGGGGTTGTTGAGGGTTTAAAATACAATGGAAAAAAAGGAAAGAATAGGGGAAATAAATACTTTTAAAAGTAAAGAAGATTTTGACGTTTAGATGGTAAGAAACGATGATGGTCTTCTGAGCTATTGTCTACGATGAAGAATCCTTTGCTACTTCAAAAAGACAATGAGAGAAAGAGTGAGTGAAAAAGAGAGAGAAAGAGAGAGAGAGAGAGAGAGAGAGAATGAGAGAGAAAGCTTGCGGTTCCCTTAAAAGCCCTTCGGAACTTCAGATCGATTGAAACCGACAGACCTCCCAAGATCCTCTCTCGTATTTTCGTTGCTAATCGAGTCCCGAAGCTTCGAACTGTTACCACGGTAACACCTCCAACTGATCCTGGAGTAGATTTTTCTTCCTTTTCTTCTTTTTCTTGTTCTATCATCGACAAAAGAAGATTCTTCTTCTTCTTCTTCTTCTTCTTCTTCTTCTTCTATTTTTACTTTTACTTTTTGTCTGTATTTCATTCTTTATTACAAATTCGATTTCGTATAGGAACTTTTTTTCATTTTTTGTATTCGAATACAAGAAGAATCTTTTCAAATTGATTTTATTCTATATTTTCATGTTATTTTGGCAAAAAATTAAAATAAAAAGAAGAAACTAAATTAAGGGATGTTAATAAATGATAGAAGGGTGGATTATTTAAGTGAATTTTTGTATTTCAAAGTATATTTATTTTTATTTTTATTTTTTTGTGATTTATATGGAGTAATTGTTAAGATGTATATTTTAATATACTTGTCAAAGGTATTATTTATTTGTTATTTTATTTATTATATTATATATTATAATTAGTATTACAATTAATATATT